>JAJHZJ010000047.1:9580600-9865600 GCA_023548195.1 Bettongia penicillata ogilbyi | reverse complement strand
ACCACTGATTGAGTGAAGAACCTCTCTCCTTCACTAAGTGAAATGAATTTTAAGCCTATGGACTCTAAGTTAAAAGAGAAATAGTAGAGACCAGTTCTCTTCTAGGGAAAAGGTAGCTGAGACATTAAACTTAAGCCAGAAGTTGGTGACAGAGAAACACTTTCAATGACTAGCAACAACCATGATCATAGCAGAGACTCTCCTGGAAGTGATAACATGCCACAAAAGACCAGAAGAAGCAGGCATGATGCTGTCACCGGAAGACAATGATTAATAGCCTTACAGTGTGGGATGTGGGAATACACACATATATCCTGGTCACACATGTTCTCCACATTCTTACCACTCTATGCATGTGTATTAGACACACTGGACAGCACATCCTGTTGATGATGTGCCTATATATGAAAGAGTACACTCCAGATGTATTGAGGAAATTACTATCCTATTTCATTAAATATCTTTGCTTTGGACTAATTGATTAATAAAAGTAAACTCATTGATGAGGACCAGTGAGCTACAGCTTATAAGTAGATACAAATTCACAGAGTACCTCAAACCTGCCTGCGGTAGTTTTTTTAGGGGAAACCTCAAATGCAAGGGAGAAGATGGTAAGCCAGGCACTATGATGTAAGATAAAACAAAGCATACAAGCACCCGAGAAAAGGTTGAAGTGCAACAGAAGTTCAATAAAAGGAGTTATCCCTATGACTAGATGCAGCTAGGTGGCACAGTGGATAGAGCATGGAACCTGAGGTCACGAAGATCTGAGTTCAAATCCTGCCTCTGACACTTAGTAATTAATCACTTAACTGCTTTTTGCCTCAGTTTTCTCAACTGTAAAATGAAGATCATAATATCATCTACTTCCCAAGGATATTGTAAAGATCAAATGAGATATCTATCAAATTCTTAGAACACAGTAGGTACTTAATCAATACTTGTTCACACATATACACACATCAGGGAATCAGGAAAGGTAACATGAAGGTGGCTTTTGAACTGGACCTTCAAAGATTTCAATTAGCAGAAATATGAGTAGAGAGTATTGTAAGAGCAGACTAATGATATAATGTGAGTTCCAGTAGAATGTCAGATACTTGAGGAATTGGTTCTTACTTGTTTTTTGTAGACTCAGTGCTCAGTCAAATGCCTTACATAATCAGCATTTAAATGTTTACTGAATTGAACTGAATCAAATTGAATCATGTGAACAAATATATGAAAGTGAAAATATAGGATGTGGAAAGTAGTTTGGTTTGGAATGATGTAGTTGTAAGGGATATTAAAAGAAATGGTACATGCACTCAGTAAGGGTACATGAGATAGGGATGGAAATATAAACTGGAGTCACGTTGTGGAGGTCTTTGTATGACCAACTTACTAGCATTTATACAAGACTAAACAATAACTTCTCTCAAATCCCTTGAAAATGGTCAATTTGTTTTACTAATTTATAAAAACTCAAATGCTCAAGGGAGTTAGAAGAACTTCACACTCTCATGGTGCTAGTAAATTAGCAGGTATAGGATTGTTTACTCAGAGACTCTGAGTACAGAAGTGTATGGAGAATTATTTTTGTTACCCCTTAAAAAATCCAGCCTCATAAAAACATAGAATACTAAAGGTTGAAGGGTCTGCCAGTACTATCTTATCTTATTTATGTCCATCCAGACTTTACTTGAAGAAGTCCAGTGATGAGTAGCTAATGATCACCCAACAAAATTCCTAAACTGGGAAGGACCTGGTGCTAATTAGGGGCAACATCTACCTCTTTGATTCATTAGTCCTATCCTTGCCTTCTAGAACCAATCAGAACAAGTTTGATCTCTGTCTGACAGACGTCCGTATATTTGAAGACTGCTCTCATGTTCTCTCCTAGGCACCTCTCTTCTGGTCTGAAGTCTTATCTTCTCCATATTAGGTAACTCCAATACATGGAAACATTCTGGCAAATACTTCAAAACTTTAAGAATCAATGACTTTATGAGGAGGAGTTGCAACACAGCTAGAATTTAGGAGATAATCTTTGAAATAACTATACCTGAAAAAATTCATCACCCAAAGGCCAACTTGATGATGAACCTCTCCTCAGACAGATTTATAGCCTCTTCCTTTGCCCACACTCACAGCTTTTCCTGCTTACTTGGAGGCACCACCTCCAAGGACCCAGGATCATAGCCATGCCACAGTGAGTAAGGCATTGAGGTGGACTTTTAAGCAGCTGATTGGCATAGTGGGTAGAATGCTGAATTTGGAGTCAGAAAGATTGGAGTATAAATTCTGACTCAGACACTCACTTGCTATATGTGACTTTGGATAAGACATTTAATCTTCCAAGACTCATTTTCTTATCTATAATATGAGGTCAATAATGGCATATTTCTTACAAAAATGTTGTAAGAATGCAATGAGATAACATATTTAGAGTGCTCTGTAAACACTGAATCACTACTATAAATGTGCTAACTATTATTATTTAGTGGAGAATTCAACTTTGGAATTAAGAATTTAAAAAAAATAAATCATTCAGAAAGGTGAAATATCTTAAATTTTATTTCTGAAACTTACATATATGCAAGGCAGAGAGGTGCTGATGGCTGAAGATGGAGCAGGAGGAAGGAAGTGAAACACTCATCACAAGCACTAATAAATTTTATAAATAATAACAGCCAGAGAGTTATAGCTAGGTAATATAGTGGATAAAGTGCTGCACCTGGAGTCAAGAAGACTCATTTTTCCTGAGTTCTTCTCTGGCCTCAGACGCTTACTAGGTGGGTGACCCTGGGCAACTCACTTAACCCCGTTTGCCTCATCTATAAAATGAGCTAGAGAAGGAAATGACAAACCACTCTAGTATCTTTGCCAAGAAAGCCCTAAAATGGGGTTATCTTTTGACCTTGAAAAATTCTTAAGAACAAAGTGCCCTCTTTCCATTCCTTTCCCCTCTCATCCATCCCACACACATTACTCAATACTTCCTTGAATCTCATTCCATCATATCACTGCTTCATTTATATCAAAGTTTGTATTTTTTCTCCCTGAATCATTTGTCACTTAATATTCAGGGCAGTGTAACACCAGCCCAGGAAGTGTTTCTGAAACGGGTAAAATCCATTTAATCATACCTCAAAAGAGGCAGTTAGCAAGAAGGTGTGTAGAAGGCAATATTCAAATTCTCATGTAACTTTTTCATCTATTCTCTAAAATTCAGAAAGTAATTATGAATCCACAGCCTCAATAAAAAAAAAAAAACCTTGCCATTTGATGCAAGCATCTGCTGTGGAGAAGAAATTTGTCAAGGTTAAGCTTGCTTTGCCTGGCTGGGGAAGATAGGTCCTGGGGATAACAAAAAAGCAGCTGGATTTTCATTTACTTATTTATTTTGTAAATGGAATGCATTTTATGTCATTGTAAATCTGACTGCTTTTCCCTAAAATATTACTACGTAAATCCATTTTCCAGGTGTGATAACTTCAGAGAAATATATGTTCCCTAGAGAAAGGATAATTTCCTGTTCTTTTCCTGGCAATAGGAATTCAGTCACAACCTGCCTTTGCCTAGGCCAATCCTTGCTTAATTGCTTTGTTTCCCCCGTATACGTGCATACTATTTTTATCACAGTGTATGTGGAGCTAAGAATGTCAAAGGGGATAAAAGAGTCTAGCAAAAGAAAACTATGAACTTGGGACTCTAAAGACATTTCCACCACTGATGTGTGACCTTGGGCAGATGAATTGCCAGGGTACCAGGGAAACTGAGCTGAGAATTGAAAAAAATAGAAAAATTCTGAAAGGTCCCGATGAGCAGGTTGTGCACTACAGGAACAGAGGGGAGGCATGAATGCATAGAAGTATAAAACAGAATGTTGAGTTTGAGAAGCAGTTAAGTCTTTAGTGGACTATAAGCTATATGGAGGAGAGTAATGTGAATTAAGACTAGAAAAGTAAGATGAGTTTAGACTGTGATGGTATTTAAATGTCACCCTAAGAAATTTATATTTTAATCCTCTAAAGAATAGGGAGTCACTTAAGGATTTTGAGCCGGGAAGTGATATGGTCAGACCTGTGCCTAAGAAGACGATTTTGTCGACTATATGAATAATAAATTAGAGAAGGAAAAAAACAACCTTGGGAGGCTATTGTAATATTTCAGAGATCTGATGAGGATCTGTACGATCTGTATGAGATTGAATGGAAAGAAAGGGGTGAACATCATGGAATTAGAATTGACAAGTCTTAGAAAGTAATTGGATAAGGGAAAGCCAACGTTGGGGGGATTTTCTGAGTCATGTAATTGACAAGTTAGAAGACTAGAAGTTTGTCTGATACCCAGAATCTTTCAAATCTCTCCAAAATACATGTACAAAAGAAATGTACAAGAGAAAAAGCAATTGCAACTGTCAACAACTAAAGCACCAAGACCCTGATGACAAAACAATTTGATAAATTAACAGCAGAGAAAGCTTATCTCATATTCATAATTCATTAGTTGAGTGTGCTTCCTCACCACACCTCATGCTCTGGCAGTGCTGAACAAGACTCTTGAGTATATGCTATGGGGTCCGTCCAGAAATCCCTTTATTTCTACTATGGTCTCTGCTAGTGTGCCCTCTACCCCTGTCCTTACCCCTACCATTATATGGCAACAATCAACTCTGTCCCAAATTCTTTTTTTTTTACAGTGACAATATTGTTTTATTTTTAATTAATTAACTAATTCATTTTTAGCTTCCAACATTCACTTCAAAGTCTCCAATTCTTCCAAAGCAAGGAGAAGAATGCTCTGTGTGGGGTAGCAGCATATACACACTACTACCCAGCACATAGTAGTGCACAGCTTACTGACTGAATAACTGACTCACTCTGTAGCAATACTCATCAAGTAACAGAAGGAGTCAGGGCAGGGTACTTATATATGTTGAGTTCCACCAAGCCTGAAGAAATGGGAACTAGTATCCAAATGAAGCCAGTTCTGTACTTCCAGGGTATCTGACATCAAGAGGGAATGTGTCAGAAAGTGAGTGATAGGGTAAAATAAGGGGGAAAAGACAAATTACCAAGATCTCAGGGGGAAGGAAACTCAGTAAAAAACTTTGAACACAGGCAGAGAAAACAACAGGGAAGATGTTACTAACAAAAGTGAAGATGACCTCCAGGACATCTAAATAATTTCAAACTTCTTTGAATAAATATTGAAAGACAAAGGAAAAGTAATCAAAACTTGGACTCTGCACTACCAAGTGAGCATGAAACTGCACCACAATGTTCCCAAATGGTTTAGGAGAAAAATAAGAATCATAAAAGCAGAATTTATAACCTACATAGCAGAAATTGTTAACAGAAAAGAAAATTTGCTATCCATGGTAGTAAGTCACATCAAACAAAGGAAAGAACAATTGATTATGAATGAAAATACATAGAAGTGAAAGACAATCTGGAAGAAAGGAAGCAAAAAGCAAAAACGTTAAAAGAAACATGATCTCTCTACAAGAAAAATATATTGCTCTCAAAAATAAAATGCATAGAGACAACTTAAGGATTTTAGATATCTCAGAAAAATACAAGTCAAAAGCTTAGAAGACCACAATTCAATGCATGATAGAAGAAAACTTCCCAGAAAGTCTGAACGTAGAAAACAAAGTTCCAAACAAAAGAATCTGCCACGTTGCCTCCAGAAAGAAAAAAAAATCCTGTGCTACAGATTCCAAGTCATTGGAATTATTACATCATAACAATTCTACTTACAAATAATAAATTCTTCAAGTTATCAGGAGAAAGACCTTCAATTGTAAAGGAAAGGAAATCTGAATAACATAAAGCTTTTCTTCTCTCATCAGAAACCACAGACAGGAATGGAATAATATATTCCAAAGAGTGCGTGGCGCAAGAGGTAATGCCTGTGACAAGTCCTACAGCCCTGACTTATCAATGAAAATAAGTTCAATAAAAGAGAGGCATTTGAAGTATCCATACATATACACCAATAAAAACAGGAAAAGCAGATTATTTGTTTTGCAGATATCTCAGTCAATACAAGAAATGTAAACAAATATAACAAACAAGGAAGGCACAAATAATAAAAATAAATTACCCCAGGGAGAAAAGGAGGGGGAAACTAGAGAGTTGCTTATGAGGTTAAAACATCAACTTAATTAATTCAATATTTTAATTTATAGATGGCCCCTGGGGTGTGGCCAAGTTTCCTTGGTCTGACCAAACCGTTCTTATGCAATATCACTGCAATTTGAAGGACTTTTCATCCGAAGAGACTAATTTAGAGAGGTAGGATTGAGTTAAACAATCACCTCATATTTATGTTTGTGATTAGCAAATAAGAAGCAGTCTGGTTTCTTACACTTTCTACATTCATTGGTTAATTTTAAGATTGTAAAAATGTTGCCCACTGTTGAATAATGCTGACAGAAAGCCTGCCTATTCCCTACTAATGTCCTCACTGAGAATGCCTGGGCTGTAGAGTTAATGACATGAAAACCTGATGAACCAGCTAATTATATAGAAAGTAGATAGATTAAGCAGAATCTCTGCAAACCTGGCAGTTTTGTTCTTTATTCTTAAATAGAATTCAGGGAAGTCAAGAAAGAAACTACAGAGAAGATGCCATGCAGTAGTGTCAGAGTGTCAGTCAGTTAACAGGTAAATGATAACACTGCAGAACCTGGTTTTGGCTCATTTAACCATGAAGCAGAGAAATGGCTAAAAGCTGCTATTATATAATTATTCAGTGAAGTAAGTCCGTGACTGTGAGTTTTCTTATATTTTTATCACTGAGGACAAAAAAAATTAATGACCAAATAGTCAACTATCTGCACTTAGTCCTGAGAGTAAATACAGTCTAATAATAATAACTAGCATTTATATAGCTATTTTTATTTTAATTATTTACATTAGTTAAATATTTCACTTTTTAAAAACAATTAATTGAATATTTAACATATTTTAATATTTAGTACTGTAAAATGTACACACTACTGTGTGCCAAGCACTGGGCTAAGGACTTTATAAATATTAACTCATTTGAGCTTCACAACCACCCTGGAAGGTATATGCTATTATTATCCCCATTTTATAGATGAGGAAACTGAACCACATAGAAGTTAAGCTATTTTCCCAAAATCACACAGCTAGCACAATACTTGAATCCTTTCCTGCTTGCATACCATTGCTTGTACTCTGCCTTCTAGTGCCCCAGATTACCAGCAACCCACAATAAGGTGTCAGAGTATAATTTTTGTGGAGGCATCATTGGTAAATAATTTTTTAAAAAAACTTTAAATACACAATTTCTATAACCTATGCAAGACATAGATCAGCATATTGTATACATATACAAAAGTATATATGTTTGTATGCATACATACAGTGGGTATTCTAGTTGTGTATCTTACCTTAGATGTCATAACCTATTTCAAATGACTAAAAAGCTCCAGTTCCACATGTCACCATATTTTTCTTATTGAAGAGAAGAAAACCCATACTCTAATCTTGATAGATTTTGAGTTCCTTGTATCCCTAGTGCTTAGCATAATGTCTGGCACAAGACTCTTAATAAGTGTTTATTGGGTGGTTGATTGATTGGAAGGAGATCTGTAGCTATGATTTCATCACAAGGTAGGGAATTCCCAGTACGGAAATCCCAGCAATTAGCACCTGTTGCTGACATATGTTCAAACCTTTAAAAAGTGGTTCAGATTCTTTTTTTCAGTTTTATTGATATCTCGTTAAAAATCACTGTTTGCAATCAGGAAGACATGAGTTCAAATTCCACCACAAATATTTGTCATTTGTGTAAGGCTGTGCATTTTACTTATATAGATCTCAGTTTCCTCAGCTAAAAGAAAAAAAGGATAAAATTATATGATCCTATGAGTCCTCCTTTGTGACAGAAATATTAGGCAAAACTCATCTGACAGAGACTGAGTTGGACAGCAGATGCACATTCTGTACCTATAACAACTTCTCTACCAGGAAGAAGGAAGTATGCTTAACCATCTGTTATCTGGGACCAAAATTAGATATTCTGTAACTTTAATAACCTCTCCTCCATTGTAGATATAGTTACTGTATCTTTAAGAGACTTTAAAATGTTGAGGCAGTTTATTCTAAAAGGAATGAATTTAGAGCAAAATTAAAGATGTTAAAGATACTGGCTTAAGAGAAACTGGAGAAATCAGAGAGAAAAGGGGATAGAGAAACATTCTTTCATGATGAAACTATTCTAACCTTTATCTTTTTGGAAAAGATGAAAAGAGTTCTTGAAGAGATACTAATTGGAGCCTGATTGAGCTGAATGGTGGGACTCTTTTCAAAAGTATTACAAAGTCATCTGCAGTTGCATGGATTGGTTTGAAGTTACACTGGATGTGATTCATCTCAAGCTAAAAACACTGTAAATAAGTACTTATATCTTACGGTTATTATTTGCTGTTATTTAAAATTTCATAGCCAATAACTAAGCTCAAGTTTTAAGGAGCTTTGATATAAACAAATTAGCACCTGCTTATATGAAAATTGGTTCCACCTATTTAACAAATATTACTTAAGTCATTTATTAAATAATTTAATATTTTTTGGAAAGGGAAAAGACATTGATGTGGGAATTATCTTTTAGTTAGCAGTCTATGTTTATTCAAACCATCATCAGAGCTAAGAACAGAATTTGTAAAAAAGAAAAAAAGAAGAAAAGTAAAAGAAAGAAAAATTTTAAAAAGAATATGGAGTGTGATTAAAAGATTGAATTCTGTATTATTTAAGTGACTTATCGAAAGTAAAACTTGGAAATGGACAATAGAACTGATATTGACACTAACTATTTTCATTCAGAAATGTAATGACTATAAATTAATTTCCACACCAAGGAAAGCCTAGAAAAAGAACCTAGAAAGCACTTCCATTTTGCAAGTCAGATATTTGCCAAGGTGCTATTTTTCATACTTACCATGCTGTCCAGTGCTCAGTGCTCTCTTAGGTCACCATGGTTGTCCTGACTTCCATTTCCTCTCTTCCCAGTCTTAATACTATGGTTAACTAGATCAACTTTATACTAACCTCTACTCTCTAATTGCATGGTCCCCTTCACCTGTCACTGCTGCTTATGCCTTGCCAAACTCCAGCTCCTGATTACACCTACTATCAGCCTTCTCCACTGTAGTACAAGAGCTGCTAAACAGTAGGAGAGGAAGTCATACAACCATGTTATGGTAAAGTTCGCTAAAAATTTATGTCATCCAATCTCAACTAGCCCCTCACTGCCCTAAAAAAACACTCCCCTAATTGACTCAGTATTACCTTCTCAACTGCGGTTGTTACTAAACTTCATTTTTGTTGCTTTAGTCTGTCAAACTCTTTGTGACCCCATTTAGTGTTTTCTTGGCAAAGATACTTGGCAAAGATTTTCCATTTCTTTTTCCAATTCATTTTACAGATGAGGAAACTGAGGCATATCAGGTTACATGACTTGCCCAGGGTCACATAGTTAGTAAATATTTGAAGCCGTATTTGAACTCAGGTTTTTAACCTCATACTTTACTGAAAAAAGTGACTATATTCCATGAGTTCTCTCTTCTCCCCTTTGATTTCCCATTTCCTCCTCCTTAACTCTGAAAAGGAGGCAGACTTCAACAAGGAAAATCTCTATAGTTTGTGTTCTTTGCTTTATTGAGTGAGATAGTGAGTTCAATTGTATCCATTTTCCATATCCAGTTCTTTTTCCAATGAGAAATTCTATTTTTTCATTCTTTTGATTTTGTTTGATTCTTGAAGTCTCATGGAGTCAGCTTCCATTTGCTCAATTCTAATTTTTAAGGAATTCCGTTAGTTTTTGTACCTCCTTTTCGATTTTGCAAATTCTACTTTTTAAAAAGTTTTTTTCCCAATGGATTTCTTTTCCTTCTTTTCCATTCTACCTTTTAAGGAATTGTTTTTTTCAGTAAAATTTTGTACATCTTTTCCTATTTTTTGTGCTTCCTTTATCAAGTTGTTGACTCTTTTTTCCTGATTGTCTTGAATCTCTCTCTTTTCTTTTCCCAATTTGTTTTCTGCCTCTTTATTTGATTTTTAAAATCTTTTAAAACTCTTTAGGAGTTCTTTTTTGGGCCTGAGACCAATTGACATTTTTCTTTGATGATTTGCATGTAGATATTTTGACATTGTTGAATGTCTGAGTTTGTGATCTTCCCCATTACTATAGTAACTTTCTATGGCCACTTTTTTTTCTTAGTTTTTGCTCATTTTCCCAGCCTATTTTGTGGCTCTTAAAGTTTAGCTCTGCTCCTAGGATAGATGGAGCACCATCCCAACTTTTATTCCAGGGGCCAGGCACCTGGGGGCTTACCTACTGTACCAGGGCCACCAGACCTGGTTACTTGCTTGCTGCTCTAGGAACTTAGGGTCTAACAGCTAACCTGCTCTGCAGCTACTTGCCAGCACAACACCTGCACTGAGCTGCACTCCCCCTATACCCCCAAAGACACAAACACTTACTGCCAGTCTTCTAAGTTGTCTTGGGCTGGAAAATTGTGTCATCCTCTTTTTGTTGGTTCTGTTTTTCCAGAATTTGTTTTGAGACAATATTTTATAATTGTTTGGAAGTGAATTTTGGAGAGTTCAAGTGAGTTCCTGCATTATTCTTGGTTTTACCCAACCTTCATGATCAACTTTTGTAAAGCTACTATTGATGCTGAGAAATATGTATATTCCTTCATATTCTCATTCAGAAAGTGCTAAAGATATTTCAGATATAACTTTTCTATCATTCAATCATATCTATAATTTTCTTCTTATTAATATGTTTGATTAATTCTACAAGAAGAATATTAAAGTATCATATAATCATTGTTACTATCAATGGTTTTTTTTTCTTTGTAATTTGACTAGCATTCCCTTTAAGAATTTTGAAGGTAAGTCTTTTGGTGGGCATATAGTTAATAATGATATTATTTGCCTATGGTATTTTTAACCACAATTTGTTTTCCTTATCCCTCCTGACACTAAGAGTATTGATTATTGTCTAGTCTGAAATCATGATTGCCACTCATTCTTTTGGGGAGTTACCTAAAACATAATAGATTTCTTTCCAGCTTCTTATTGTCATACTGGTCTCTTTGTATATATTAAATGTTGTCTTCTTGTTCAGAACATAAACTTCTTGAGGACAAGGACTGTCTTGCTTATTTTACTGTCCAGTCTATATTGTGCCTAGTAAATGTTTTATCTATCCATGTAGCAAGTTGTTGGATTTTGTTTTGTTGTCCACTCTTACAGTGTTATTTTTAGGATGTTCATTCATTTACATTGAGACATATTTCTTATATTTGTTCTTTTTTCTTCCATTAAATTTTATTTTTAATCCCTCAATTCTTTTAATTTAGCACATAGTCCCTGTGGTTAGTTTACTTTTATTGATGATGTCCATTTATTATTTTTGTTTCTGTATTTGTTTGCTCTTTTCTTTGCCAGTCTAGAGTAGACAATTGTAATAAAGTCATCACTCTTTCCCAATTTTTACGCCTTCTTAAATGGAATGTCATTTCTAGTGCCCGTTTTCAAAAAATATTAATTTCACTTTCTGATCTTCTATGATATTCTAAAATCTAGTAGATTACTTATGGATCTGGTTCTCACGTGTTCCTTCTTTGTTCTATGACATTCATACAAAATGTAGCTTTTGGCCCTCCAGCTTTGCTCCTTTGCCTAACTGGCCCAACTCTTGTTTACCTGCAAATCCGTCCCATGTCCCTCTTCCTTGTTTACCTGTGAGCAAAGTATGAAATACTTCTAGTTTCCCCCCCACCAGCAGAGATCAAACTCCTGCTTCCACCTCTGTGTCCTTTGCCCCTGCGACTCTTCCCTCTTCTTTCAAAGCTCATAGAACCAGGTGCTATAATGAAAATACACACACATACACATCTTCCTCTGTTTCCTTCTTTCTCCTGTCCTCATTAGCCCCAGAAAAGCAGTAGTAGATTTCCTGATTTCCCCTTCCCTCTCCTCACGTAAGAAGATGCAACCTATACTGTATTGTCCCCTATAGTACTATATATATAGTACTATATAGTACTATATACTCCCCTACCCACTTCCCAGTATTGATTTACTAACAAGGAAATAGAGCTTTACTGAGTTCAAGAACTATTCACTCAATTACTCTTTCACTTTTTCTTGCCCACTTTAGACTCTATTCCTCATTCTTTTGCTGATGACTATTCTTACTTAGGTCACTTGATGCTCTTCAAACCATGTGAAAACATTCTTTTTTAATTATTTTTTTTCATTTTTAACACACTTCATATCATATAACACAATTCCAACTTTTGGTCAGGTGATACTTCTTTTAAAGCATTTACAATATAAACCACAAGTGAATATTTATTTTTAACATTATCTAACTGAGACACAAATAATAATTGTGCATGCTAACTTCACAAGCCCTTGTCCTAATTGTCTCCACACTATTACTAAGAATGAAAGGACCCTAACTTATTGTTGTTGGTCCAAAGTCCTAAGCCTAATAGCTTAATTTTAGACTTGACCTCAGATGTTCCCCTACCAACAATCTATAATTTAATAGATCTGGCATTAAGCTTACAGACCTTTTGACTATAGGAAATTGCCACTAAGAGTAGGGACACTGCAGGGAAACAATATCTCCCTAACTTCATGTCAGTTACAGGCAGGAGTAGATTGTCAACCTGCATTCAGTCAGCCTTAAATTCTGCCATATGTCAGTGGGGAAATTGAGTCAGGAGAATCCTACCTCAGCCCAGGCTGAACAGTCATTCTCCCACCCTTCCCATGAGATCACCTTTTTCATTTCATACCAGCATCTC
Source organism: Bettongia penicillata ogilbyi (assembly GCA_023548195.1). Taxonomy (NCBI): domain Eukaryota; kingdom Metazoa; phylum Chordata; class Mammalia; order Diprotodontia; family Potoroidae; genus Bettongia; species Bettongia penicillata. The sequence goes on along the minus strand of JAJHZJ010000047.1, from coordinate 9,852,753 downwards.
ACAGACTTACTGGCATCATGGAATGGAGCTCAGACCACCTTTCTTGCTATCCATTCTTGGAGTTAGACACAGAAGAGCAGTCAGTTAATAGTCCCATAGCATCTTAAAATAGCAAGTTCCAATAACCAGGCTTCAGATGTGACTATAATTTCACATTGGCTAAGGAACATCTTTTGAAGCAAGTCTTAAGTGGCTTACAAGCCTTTCTATACCTGTTCTAGTTCCTGCTTAAATAGCAATCATAAAATCAAACTCACCATTAAAACCTTAACTTTTCCATCAATGCCAAATTTTTCCTGAAGTTACCTGCCTCTAGGAAACTTAGACTAAAATTCTTTCCCCAAAATTAAGATGTCTCTGATTTAGTCTCAGCAATTAATTTAGTCAATTGTTGTAATACTAATTGCTTTTATATCACTTTGTAACATGTCCAATTTTTCTCCCCATCTCTCCCCTCCACCCACCCCCTAAGATCTTGCATTCTGATTACCCCTTCCCTCAATGAGCCCTCCCTTCTATCACACTCCACCTTTCCCTTATCCCCATCTTCTCTCTTTTCTTGTAGGGCAAGATAAATTTCTATACCCCATTACCTGTGTTTCTTATTTCCCAGTTATATGCAATAATAATTCTCAACATTCATTTCTAATACTTTGAATTCCAACTTCTCTCCCTCCCTCCCTCCTTACCCATCCCCACTGAAAGGCAAGCAATTCAGTACAGACTCAATGTTTCATTTTGCAAAAGACTTCCATAATAATCATGTTGTGTAATACTAACTATATTGTCCTCTGTCCTACTCTAAACCCCCCTTATTTTTTTATTCCCTCATTTGACCTTGTCCCTTCCCAAATACGTTTATTTCTAGTTATTCCATTTTCCCATTTGCCCTCCCTTCTATCATTCCCCTCACCCCCACTTGTCACCTCCTCCCCTACTTTCCTGTAGTGTAAGATAGATTTTCATACCAAATTTAGTGAGCATGTTATTCCCTCCTTAAGCCATATGTGGAGAGAGTAGCTTCACTTTTCCCTTCTCCCCTTCTCCCTTTTCTCCTCCATTGAACAAGATTTTTCTTATCTCTTTTATGAGTTATAGCCTGCCCCATTCCATTTCTCCCTTTTTCCTCCCAGTATTTTCCTCTCTCACTCCTTAATTTTTATTTTATTTTTTTTGTGGATATCATCTCTTCTAATTCAACACTGCCTATACTCTCTGTCTATATGTGGAAGTGTGTGTGTGTGTATGCACAATTCCTCCACCTACCCAAATACTGAGGAAAGTCTCAAGAGTTATAAATATTTTCCTTCCATGTAAGCATGTAAACAGTTCAGCTTTAGAAAGTCTTTTATGATTTCTTTTTCCTGTTTACCTTTTCATGATTCTTTTGATTCTTGTGTATGAAAGTCAGATTTTCTCTTCAGTTCTGGTCTTTTCATCACGAATGCTTGAAAGTCCTTTATATCATCGAATGACTCTTTATTTCCTTGAAGTATTAGACTTAGTTTGGCTGAGTAGGTGATTCTTGGTTTTAATCCCAGTTCCTTTGACTTCTGGAATATCCTATTCCAAGCCGTTCAATCCCTTAATGTTGAAGCTACCAGATTCTGTGTTATCCTGATTGTATTTACACAATACTCAAATTGTTTCTTTCTAGGTGCTTGCAGTATTTTGTCCTTCACCTTGGAACTCTGAAATTTTACCATAATATTCCTAGGAGTTTCTTTCTTTGGGTCTCTTTCAGAAAGTGATTGGTGAATTCTTTCAATATTTATTTCACCCTCTGGTTCTAAAATATCAGGACAATTTTCCTTGATAATTTCTTTTTTTTTTAATTAATTAATTTATTTATTTAACTTTTTACATTCATTTTCACAAAATTTTGGGTTCCAAATTTTCTCCCCTTTTATCCCCAACCCCCACCCCAATACCCCAAGCAATCTAATTTTCCCTATCTCCAATCTGCCCTCTCTTCTGTCATCCCTCCCTTCTCTTGTCTCCATCTTCTCTTTTCTCCTGTTGGGCCAGATGACTTTCTATTCCTCATTAACTGTATGTCTTCTTTCCTAGTAGCAACAGCAATACTAAACAGTTGTTCCTAAAACTATGAGTTCCAAATTCTCCCCATGCCTCCCTCCCCACCCATGCCCTTTGGGAAGGCAGGCAACTCAATATAGGCCATATCTGCGTAATTTTGCAAATGTCTTCCCTGATAGTCGTGTTGTGTAAGACTAATTGAATTACCCTCCATCCTACCCTGCCCCTCATTGTTTCTCTTCTGTCTTTTGATCCTGTCCCTCCCCAAGTGTTGACTTCAAATTGCTCCCTCCTCCCTTTGCCCTCCCTTCCATCGTTCCCCCCCTTGCTTATCTCCTTCTACCCCACTTTCCTATACTGTAAGATAAGTTTTCATACCAAAATGAGTGTGCATTTTATTCCTTCCTTTAGTCAAATGTGATGAGGGTAAACTAATTGTTTTTTTTTCTCAGCTCTCTTCTTTTTCCCTCCACTAAGAAGTCTCCTGCTTGCGTCTTAAATGACATATAATTACCCCATTCCATTTCACCCTCTTTCCTCCCCCTACCTTTCTCTCTCACCATTTACCTTAATTTCTTTTAAGATATGGTCCCATCCTATTCAGTTCACTCTGTGCTCTCTGTCTCTGTATGTGTGTGCATGTGTGTATGTGTGTGTGCGTGCATGCATGTACATGTGTGTGTGTGGTCCCACCAACTACCCAGATACTGAAAAGTTTTAAGAGTTACAAATATTGTCTTTCCATGTAGGAATGTAAACAGTTCACTTTTGGTAAGTTCCTTAAGACTTCTCTTTGCTGTTTACTTTTTCATGCTTCTTCTCATTCTTGTGTTTGAAAGTCAAATTTTCTTTTCAGCTCTGGTCTTTTCATCAAGAATGATTGAAAGTCCTCTGTTTCATTGAAAGACCATATTTTCCCTTGAAATATTACACTCAGTTTAGCTGGGTAGGTGATTCTTGGTTTGAGTCCTAGTTCCTTTGACTTCTGGAATATCCTATTCCACGCCCTTCGATCCCTTAATGTAGAAGCTGCTAGATCTTGAGTTATCCTGATTATATTTCCACAGTACTGGAATTGTTTCTTTCTAGCTGCTTGCAAGATTTTCTCCTTGACCTGGGAATTCTGGAATTTGGCCACAATGTTCCTAGGAGTTTCTCTTTTTGGATCTCTTTCAGGTGGTGATCGATGGATTCTTTCAATACTTATTTTGCCCTCTGGTTCTAGAATGTCAGGGCAGTTTTCCTTGACAATTTCATGGAAGATGATGTCTAGGCTCTTTTTTTGATCATGGCTTTCAGGTAGTCCCATAATTTTTAAATTGTCTCTCCTGGTATCTATTTTCCAGGTCGGTTGTTTTTCCCATGAGATATTTCACATTCTCTTCCATTTTTTCATTCTTTTGGTTTTGTTTGGTGATTTCTTGGTTTCTCAGAAAGTCATTAGACTCCATCTGTTCCATTCTAATTTTGAGAGAACTATTATCTTCAGTGAGCTTTTGAACCTCTTTTTCCATTTGGCTAATTCTGCTTTTGAAACATTCTTCTCCTCATTGGCTTTTTGAACCTCTTTTGCCAATTGAGTGAGCCTATTCTTCAAGGTGTTATTTTCTTCAGCATTTTTTTGGGTCTCCTTAACCAAGGTATTGACCCGTTTTTCATACTTTTCTTGCATCTCTCTCATTTCTCTTCCCAGTTTTTCCTCCACCTGTCTAACTTGCTTTTCAAAATCCTTTTTGAGCTCTTCCAAGGCCTGAGCCCACCCGACGTCCCCCTGGGGTGTCTGGGGTGCTGAGGCCCCGCCCTCCACGTCTTTCTCTGATGGCAAGAATACATCCTCGTCATCAGATCCGAATGTTGGGATCATTTGCATTTGTTGGAAAAAACTCTCTAAAGTCTTATTTTTCTTCCCTTTTCTAGGCATTTTCCCAGCCAGTTACTTGACTTCTGAGATTCCTGTCCACCCCCGCCTAGATCCGCCCAGCTAGTGCTTGGGCTCTGAGATTCAAATGGGCTTTCCGTGCGCCTGCTAATCAATGTGAGCTTTAGTTCTGGCGCTGGGGTGGGGGCAGGGCCGCCTCCCAGGCTCAGCTTCCTCAGGGGCTTTATGCAGAGACTTTCAGGAACAAAGCGGGTGGGGGGGGCCACCTCCCAGGCTCAATTCCCTCAGGGGCTTTATGCAGAGGCCTTCAGTAGTGGAGCAGGGTGGGGCAGGGCTGTCTCCCAGGCTCAGCTCCCTCAGGTTGTTTATGCAGAGACTTTCAGTAATGAAGATCCTGCCTGCTGCTGGGGGAGTCCAGGCAGCCGCCACTGCTGCCTCCGCTGCCGCCCACACCTCTGCCTCTGCCGCTTCCTCCCAAGGGGGCCCGAGTCACGGAGACACTCCGCTCCCCTCCTCCAGCCCAGCCTCTCTCACTGACCTGTAGCTTCTGTGGGTGGAGGGACTTTCCCGGCTGCCAGAGCTTCCATCCCTGAAGCCTGCTCGGGTCAGCTTCTCTGGGGCCGCAGCCAGGGCAGCGCTGGGGATGGGGTCCGCTTTCCGGGGCGCGACAGACCCTGAGGACGGGTCTCCAGGGCTCTCTGGCACAGAAATCTCTTCCACTCCGTTTCTGTACCCCTTTCAGTGGTCCAGAAGTTATGCGGATCTCTTTTTACATTAATTCTATGGGCTGCGGGTTGGAGCTTGTAAACTTGCGTCCTTCTACTCCACCATCTTGGCTCCACCTTTCCTTGATAATTTCATGGAAGATAAGGCTAGGCTCTTTTTTTGATCATGGCTTTCAGGCAGTCCCATAATTTTTGAATTGTTTCTCCTGGACCTATTTTCCAGGTCAGTTGTTTTTCCAATGAGATGTTTCACATTATCTTCTATTCTTTCAAACTTTTGGTTTTGTTTTTTAACTGCTTGATTTATCTCATAGTCATTCATTTCCCTGAACTCAATTCTCTCTTTCAAAGAACTATTTTGCTCAGTGAGCTTTTGAAACTTCTCCTCCATTTGGCTAATTCTGCTTTTTTGGCCACAATGTTCCTAGAAATTTCTCTTTTTGGATCTCTTTCAGGAAGTGATCAGTGGATTCCTTGAATACTTATTTTGCCCTCTGGTTCTAGAATATCAGGGAAGTTTTCCTTGATAATTTCATGAAAGATGATGTCTGGGCTCTTTTTTTGATCATGGCTTTCAGGTAGTCCCATAATTTTTAAATTGTCTCTCCTGGATCTATTTTCCAGGTCAGTTGTTTTTCCAATGAGATATTTCACATTCTCTTCCATTTTTTATTCTTTTGGTTTTGTTTGGTGATTTCTTGGTTTCTCAGAAAGTCATTAGCCTCCATCTGTTCCATTCTAATCTTGAGAGAAGTATTCTCTTCAGTGAGCTTTTGAACCACTTTTTCCATTTGGCTAATTCTGCTTTTGAAAACATTCTTCTCCTCATTGGCTTTTTGAACCTCTTTTGCCAATTGAGTGAGCCTATTTTTCAAGGTGTTATTTTCTTCAGCATTTTTTTGGGTCTCCTTTAGCAAGGTATTGACCCGTTTTTCATGCTTTTCTTGCATCTCTCTCATTTCTCTTCCCAGTTTTTCCTCCACCTGTCTAACTTGATTTTCAAAATCCTTTTTGAGCTCTTCCATGGACTGAGCCCACTGGATATCTATTTCAGATGTTTGGGGTAGGGAGGCTTTGACTTCTATGTCTTTCCCTGATGGTAAGCATTGTTCTTCCTCATCAGAAAGGAAAGGGGAAAACATCTGTTCACCAAGAAAGTAACCTTCTATGGTCTTATTTTTTTTCCCTTTTCTGAGCATTTTCCCAGCCAGTTACTTGACTTCTGAGATTCCTCTTCACCCCCACCTCACTAGTGTTTGGGGTCTGAGATTCAAATGCTACTTCCCAGCCTCAGGGCTTTCAGTGGCAGGCCGGGCTGCTATTCAGGATAAGATTAAATTCAGGTTCTCAGGTGGGGGCAGGGCCACCTCCCAGGCTCAGTTCCCTCAGGGGGTTTATGCGGAGACCTTCAGTAGTGGTCCCGAGGTCTTGCCCACTTTGGGAGCCCCTGTCCACCTCTTCCCCCACTGCTTCCTTCTGAGGGGGTCTGAGTTATGGAGATACCCCACTCCCCTCTCGCCCAGCCCAGAAGTCTGTCTCACTGACCTGTGCGCCTGTGGGTGGAGGGACCTTCGCGGACGCCGGAGATTCTGTCCCTGAAGCCTGCTCGGATCCGCTCCTCTCGGGGTCGCGCGGCCAGGGCAGGGCTGGGCTCTGCCCCTGTCTGGTGCATGATGGATCTTTGGTGGCGGTTTTTTCAGGGCTCTCTGGAAAAGAAATCTCCTCCACTCTGTTGTTGTGTGGCTTCCACTACTCCAGAATCCGTTGGGAGTTCTTTTTATAGGTAATTTATGGGCTGTGGGTTCAGAGCTAGCATATGTGAATCTTTCTACTCCACCATCTTGGCTCCTCCCCCCCAATTCTGCTTTTTAAAACCTCCTTCTCCTCATTGGTTTTTTAGACCTCTTTTTCCAACTGAGTTAGCCTCTTTTTAAGGGTGTTATTTTCCTCAGCATTTTTTTAGTTCTCCTTTAGCAAGCTGCTAAACTCACTTTTCAAGTTTTTCTATTGCCTGAGCCTAGTTTAAGTTCACTTTGGAGGCTCTGGGGGCAGGTATCTTAACTTCCTGTGACAGTAAGCCTTGCTCTTCCTCATCTGAAAGGATGGGAGGAGACGCCTGTCCAACAAGACAGTAACCTTCTATGTTCTTATTTTTTTCCCCTTTTTTGGGCATTTTCCCAGCCAGTTGCTTGATTTCTGAATCCTTTTTCAAGATATTTGACTCAGCTGGTTCCTCTGGGCTTTGGGTGGGGGTGGGGAAGTCACTCAGAGCTGAAGTTTAGATCAGCTGCTCCCACCACCAGAGACTTTAAGCTGAGCTGACTGCACAATGGAGCCAGGTTGCTTCCCGGCCACAGCAGCTACCTGCAGTCTGCTGCTGCCGCCTCTGCCATTGCCTGGGGCTATTGCTTGAGGAGCCCCCTCTCCCCCGCCTCCCAGCTTGGAAAGCCCTTCCACACTGGCCTTTGGAGCTTTCTTTGTCACTTGTGGGTTGAGGTATCTGGGACCTTCCCTGCAGGGAATTCTGCCCTGGAGGTCTGTTCAGGTCCTGTTCCTCCCCATGCCACATGGCCAGGGCTGGACTCTGCTCAGCATCCCATGAGATAGACCTTTCCTGTTGGCCTTCCAGTTTACCTTTGGCTGGAAACCTCTTTACTCTGTTGTTCTATGGCTTCTGCTGTTCTAGAGTTGAGAGTCGTTTTTTACAGGTATTTTGTGGGCTGTGGGGGAAGCACTAGAGTATATGCATCTTTCTACTCCACAATCTTGGCTCCACCCCCCAAAACATTTTTAAAACACTTAGCCTTGTCTTGACCTAACAGATGAAAGCCTTTATTTCATTGCACAAGAGATCTTTTTAAAATTTCTAATTTCATTTGATTACCTATTGCCTATTTCTTTTGAATGATGAGTTTGTATGTCAAAAAGATGAGATCTTTTTAAAATTTCTAACTTTATTTGATTACCTATTGCCTATTTCTTTTGATTGATGAGTTTGTATGTCAAAAAGACCAGCTCACATATGGTTTCTTTTGAAGAAATGATATGAATTCCTTTTGATCTGAGTCCATTTTTTTTAGTGATAAGCTTGTCTTTGCAGCATATTATTTTAGTGCGTAAATCAATCTCCTTTGCATATTCAGAACACTTCCTAGTCCCTCAACTTTCTCATTTCCCATGACCTACTTTTCCACCCCACTTAAGCTACGCACAGGTGATATCCTTAATCTTGCTTCACCCACAAGTGTCTCAATTTCATTTTTAAAAACTTGGAAATTACTTTATTGATCACAATTTTTTAGCATTCCCTCAGCCTTTCCTAACCCTGTTGTCTTCACAGTGACTTCCAATCCCTATGTCCTTCAGTTCATTCCTGGGCCATCACTCCAGCATTGACTATGTCCTTTCCCCTTTACTCATCTTAAGCCCCAGCATGAATCAATTCAACTCTACCCCATTCTCTATTCTTGATTCTCTTGAACCCTCAGCCTATCTTTGACCTTATCTGGTCAAGTTTAAGCCTTGGAGTACTCCCACCATCCACTGTTTTTGTTCCTATTGACATGTCAATGAAAGAAGCAGGAGAAATTCATAAAACCATGTTGACTGGATACATACAAAAAAGCTTATTTTACATAATCTCAACTGGGCCCTCACTGTGGGAAGGCAATCCTTTGATATTTCCCTAAGAGTCATGATGACATTCACCACAGTGATTTTTCCAAATCTTCACTTCCCTCCTCAAACCTCTTCTGTCTCCCTCTCCCCACATGCTCTCAAATGAGAATCTTTATATTTCACCAAAAAAAGTGGACTTAGTTACTAGGGTCTCTCCTCTCATCCTCTCCATCATCACATGAAGAGGTGACCCTTGTTGCTAAGGGAAACCCTTCCACACACACATTAGGCCATTCTATCCTCTTCTGTAACAGATTTCTCCCTCTGTCATTTCTATCATCTGATCTTCAATGTCTCTGTCTACTAATTTCCTTATTGTCTCCAAACATGATCATGTCTCTCGATCCTTAAAAAATTCTCACTTGACCCATTCATTCCCACTAGCTATCATACTACATCTCTCCTCTCTTTGGGGCCTAAACTCCTTGAGAAGGTCTTCTACAATCAATAACTTTATTTCCTTTCTCTTCTTAACTCTCTGTAATCTGACTTCTGACCTTATCTTTCAATTGAAACTGCTCTCTCCAAATGTGGGAAAATTGGAACAGTAAAGCATTGTTGGTAGAGTTGTGAACTGATCCAAACATTCCGGAGAACATTTGGAGCTATGCCCAAAGAGCTATTAAATTGTGTGTACCCTTTGATCCAGCAATACCACTACTAGGTCTGTATCCCAAAGAGTTCATTAAAATGGAAAAGGACCCACATGTACAAAAATATTTATAGCAGCTATTTAATGTGGTGGCAAAGAATTAGAAACTGAGAGGATGCCCATTAACCGGAGAATGACTGAACAAGTAGTGGTATATGAATGTAATGCAATACTGTGGTGCTATAAGAAATGATGGGCAGATTTCAAAAAAATCTAGAAAGACATATGCTGAATGAAGTGAGCAGTATCCTGATTGTACACAGTATCCGCAACACTGTACAATGATCAACTTTGATAGACTTATCTCTGCTCAGCAATGCAATGCTCTAAGACAATTCTCAAAATACACATGATGGAAAATACTATTTACATCCAGAGAAAGAACTACAGTGTCTGATCAAAGTGTGCTATTTTCATCTTTTTTTTTCTTTCTCTTGGTTTTTCTCTTTCAAAAAAATTCTTTCGCAACATGACTTATGTGAAATGTTTAATATGACTGTACATGTAAAACTTAGATTGCTTGCTGTCTTGGGGAAGAGTAGGGCAGGGAGGGAGGGAGAAAAAATTTGGAACTTAAAATCTTCTAAAAGCGAATGTTGAAAGCTTTCTTTACATGTAAATGGAAAAAATAAAATATTATTAAAGAAACTGCTCTTTTCGAAGTTACCAAAATCTTAATCGATAGCTCTAATAATCTTTTATTAAAAATACTCATTCTTCTATACCTGTCTATAACCTTGACATTGCTGATTAACCTCTTCTCTTTTATGCTTTTTCCTCCCTGGAGTTTCATGACACTGTTCTCTCCTGGTTCCCCGCCTACCAATTTGATCATTCCTTTTCAGTCTCCCTTACTGTAATTTCAGTGCCTTTTCATCCAGGACATGCTCACTAACTGTGGGGATACCCAAAGGTCTTCTTTTCTTCTCCCACTATGTTCAGGTGGTCTTATCAGCTTCTATTTATTCAATAAACATCTTTATGTAGATGATTCTCAGATTCATTTATCTAGCCCTAACCTTACTCCTGACTTCTACTTTTCCATTTCCAAGTGTCTATTAGACATTTCACACTGGATGTCCTGCAGACATGAAAACTCAACATGATGGAGAATGGAGAACTACATGACCAAACAAGAGACAGAGATAATTATGAAGTGCAAAATGGATGATTTTGATTATGTTAAATTGAAAAGTTTTTGTACAAACAAACCCAATGCAACCAAGATTAGGAGGGAAGCAAAAAACTGGGAAAGAATTTTTGCAACTAGTATCTATGATAAACGTCTCATTTCTAAAATATATAGAGAACTGAGTCAAATGTACAAGAATACAAGTCATTCTCCAATTCATAAATGGTCAAAGGATATGAATAGGCAATTTTCAAAGGAAGAAACTAAAGCTATCCATAGTCATATAAAAAAATGCTCTAAATCACTATTGATTAGAGAGATGCAAATCAAAACAACTCTGAGGTACCACATTACAACTATCAGATTGGCTAACATGACAAAACAGGAAGATGATAAAGGCTGGAGAAGATGTGGGAAAGTTGGAACACTAATTCATTGTTGGTGGAGCTGTGAGCTGATCCAATCATTCTGGAGAGCAATTTGGAACTATGCCCAAAGGACTACAAAAATGTGCATACCCTTTGATTCAGCAATATGGCTTCTAGGACTGTATCCCCAAGAGAGCATAAAAATGGGCAAGGGTCCCACGTGTACAGAAATATTTATATCTCTCTTTGTGGTGGCCAAGAATTAGATTGGAAAATTATGACAAAATTTGGTTGTCTGGAGAAGTTCATCAGTATTGTATAACAATTTCATGATGGCATGTTTGCCTGGGTTCTGGATATGGACAATGCTCTCATGCCTTCCCAGTCACCAATGGAGTGACACAGGGCTGTATGCTTGCTCCCATGCTTTTTAGCATGATATTTTCAGCCATGTTGACAAATGCTTTCAATGAGGATGAACATGGCATCAAGATCAACTTCTGTACTGATGGTTAAGTTCTTCAATTTGAAAAGGCTACAAGCCAAGACCAAAGTGGAGGGAGTGTTGGTGCATGATTTTCTGTTTGCAGATGATTGTGCACTCAATGTAGCCTCTGAAGCTGAGATGCAACAGTATGCATCAATTCTCTGCTGTCTTAGTTTTGGCCTAATAATTAACACCAAGAAAACACGTGTTCCATCAGTCACCACCACACCAATCATATGTGGAACCATCTATTACAGCAAATGGAGAATTTTTGAATGCTGTGGATGAGTTCACTTACCTTGACAGTGTACTTTCCAGGGATGTACACATTGAAAATAAGGTTGATGCACATATTGCCAGAGCCAGCTCAGTGTTTGGAAAACTCCGAAGAAAACTTTGAGAGAGAAGAGGTATTAAACCGACTACACCAAACTGAAGGTCTACAGAGCTGTTGTGCTGACCTCATTGTTGTATGCCTGTGAAACATGGACAGTCTACCTGTGCCATGCCAGGAAACTGAATTGCTTCCATCTGAACTGTCTTAGGAAGATTCTAAGGATCACCTGGCAGGATAAGGTACCAGACACTGAAGTCCTTGCTCAAGCTGAACTGCTAAGCACTCAAACTATGCTTCAGAGAGTCAACTCTGACGGGCTGGCCACATTGTTCAAATGCAAAATGTATGCTTGTCAGACTATTTTATGGAGAACTTGCATGGGGCAGGTGATCACATGGTAGTCAGAAGAAATGATACAATGACACTCTCAAGGACTCTCTTAATAACTTTGGATTTGTGACATGGAAGACAATGACACAGGATCGCTCAGCACTGTGCACCCACATCAGCAAAGGCGCTGGGCTTTGTAAATAAAGCAGAGACAGCACAAAGGAAACGTAGGATGCGCAAATTTGGAGTATCCATCCCAAATATTCAAATGGCCTACTTGTACCCAATCTATGGTAGAGCATTCTGAGCTTGTAATTGTCTGATCAGCCATAGGCAGACACACTGAAAGTTGACTTTATCATGGTGATGTTATTTTGGTCCTCCTCGAGAAGGAAGGGAAACCAACCAATTCTACCTATCAAAACAAGGATGAATGTCTACCTTCATTTGCATATTGAGTGACGAATTTATTTTACCTTAGCGTAGATGTATTGCCTCAACCAGAGGCAATTTTAATTTTGTAAATTTTGTAAAATTTTACATTTTAAGCCTTTTTATCTCTAAATGTACAAATGAGCTTATCCAAATAGAAAATTTCACTAAGCATGTAAATTGAGGGTGGGGAAAGGTAGGGGCTAAAGACATTGAAATTATACTGTTCTAAATCCCAAGGTAACCCCAGTGAATCTTATTTAGTCCTTTAGGGAAGACTTGAAGGCATCAAAATAGTCTCTCCATCCCCAGAAAGGATCTTGTTCCCGGGGAAGGATGGGCTGAGTCAGGTTGTAGCTAATGTAGGCTTATTCCTGGTCACTTCTGGGAATAGGATCTCTTGCCCCATGGTATAGGCTTCTTCTAGGTTTCGGGATCCTCTCCAACCCACGCAAGGGGTTGACATTATACTCGTTTCTTTCCCTGAATAAAAGTTGGTCCACTAAATACGCCTCCTCTTTCTCTGCCTAAAAACAGATTTCATATTTTATATTTTCTAGCACATCTGAGGTTATTTTAAATAAATCCCTTTATCTTATATTCTACCACACATGCAGAATATGAACATGAAGAGATTACCTCTTGCCTTATTTCTAGCTCTGCTAACAAAGTTTTGAACAAAATGAGTCTGTGTAATATTCTCTTTATTAAAAATGGCAAGTTGTATGGCTACAGATTCATATTAATCCATACAACACATAACGAATCATCTGAAATCATTTTATGTTTCCTTCAGCTTTCATTTATTAGAATGACTTGACTTTGACATCAAGGGACCTCAATTATCTCAAGTGATATTGTGAAATTCTCAAAAAACTTTTAAATTAATTTTTTAAAATGAATGATCCTCAGTTTCTTCAGCAGCAATGGCTTCCTAAAAATTAAGCAAATGGTAAGGTGTCTAAACTCCAAAAGTCTAGGAATCACTATCCTATTCCATTACAGACCAGCTGTGATGTGTCAGTGAGAATTCTCATACTGATAAGAACCACAGACTCTTACCATATTGATGTCTTTTAAAAGAACAAACAAAAACCTTATTGATCACATTTATAAAATACCACTTCTATGTAAAATGCTTAACAGTACTAAATACATCTCATGAACTGAAATATAATTCTCAATCAATGCTGAAGACAAAATAGACTATTAATATCCTTAGGAAGATTTCTGATGATCCTGGTTATCAATTTTCTCCTTTATCTGTCACCTTAATATAAATGGTTAAATTTAATTGTAACAAAAAATTGTCTACTTCCTATCACTAACCTCAACCTCAAAAATGAAGCAGTGCCATCCCAAAGATGGCAATACATAAGAGAAAACACAAAGTGTCATTTATCCTGTTCAAGAAGTAAAAGTGAGTAAGGATCCAAATAGACCAGAGATTGGATGGTGAGTGTCTGAACTGTGTGCTGTTCAGAACAGAAAAAAATGAGGATGTTGAACAGCATTCTGGATTCTTCTTCCCTCTCAGGGATACTAGATGGCCCTAAGCAATATTCCATCCACTTAAGCATCTGGTTTACATCATTATATTTCCATTTTTATCCTGACAACTTTAATTTTTATGTGTTTTTCCTGCACTGAATTTCAACAGGTTGTGCTCAGTGAAGTTTGTATTTTAAAATGATTAAAGTTGTGCTCTCAATTCTAAATTAGGAAGTTGCTTTGAACTGCAGGAAATTGCTCACGTCCTTAATTAATGAGTCAGGTTCTGTTGTGCAAAATTCACTGTGAGACATCACTATGGAAACTATAGGGTGTTGCAGGTGGTGATGCCAGTGACTCAGTAGGTGATATTTTCTTGCCAATCAGTAATAAACCAGTATCTTAACATGATGCTGGTCAAGAACTACACTAATGGTTGCTTTATCTTTCAGGTGGTACACAAAATGAATACTTGATAATCATTTTTCAGTACTAATATTTATTGAGTTTTGCAGGATTCTATGTGCCTATGAATTTATGAAAGAATGCATGAAGGCTTATCAAAAAGACATGTTCTGTCTTCAAATAACTTTTAAGTTAAGACAACTCTGGGAACATATACAAAAAAAATATGTAAAAGAAGAGGTCAAATACAGAGGTGTTTTTCCAAATCTAAGTAAGAATGAGACAGCTTGATAAGAGCAGAAAAAGCAGTGAACTGGATTCTGAAGAACCGGCTCTGGTCTTGGTTCTGCCACTTTCTGACCTGGCCAGGTCACTTCACACCTCCCTAAGCCCCATGTACAATATGAGGTCACTGAGTGCGATGATTGTTAAAAAGTCCCTTTCAGCTCCAAGATTATGTGATTCTCTAAAATAAAGGAGAAAAAAAGACCCAATGTCAATGTTAATTTTATAAAACTTCTTTAGACTAGTCATAAATGGACAAGTAGCATAGGGTAGAAAGACTGCAGGATTACAATTATTTCAACCATTTCAGCTAAACCGATGTCCTGAAATCTATCTTGCTAGCCCTATCCTCACCCAAACTCCATTCCCATATCTCCAGATTCCTATTATAAGTCTGAAGTGGAATATCTTTCAATCTACGGCTCAAAATATTTAGAACAGTACCCACCATTCTCCCACCAAAGCTAGCTTCCTCTTCTCAGTGGCACTACCTACATACCCAATAAACCAAGATGTAAACCTTTGAGTCAATTCCGATAAGACACGAGTTTCTCAGCTTTACTCATTTTTCTCATTTCCTATTGTAGCCAATCTAATTCAGGCCTTCATGGACTCACACTCAGCTTACTCTAAGAGCCCTTCTTACTGACCTGCCCAACTAATTTCTTCCTTCTTATCCATTTTGTTGTCAAACACGGCTTTCATCTGGTATTCCCTTGTTCATATCTGGCCAGTGTCTTCCATTTCCCACCATTATTAAGCTTGGATTCCTGGCTTTCAGGGTCCTCAATAATTTGACACTACCTTATCAAACTTATTTTCCACATTTCCCAATATTCTCTAGTAGATATCTTCATGCTCTTAAAATTGAAAGCAAGGTTCGGAGAAAAAAATATGCCATTGAGCTTATTGTCTGACTAATGTGAGTACAGCAAAATGTCATTCCAAAGGCTCTGCTCCAATAAGGTATCTCAAGTACAACTGTTAAGGTCCTAAAAAAATTCAATGACAGATGTGTCATCAGAAATACCTTTGTTCTACACTCCTGCTCACTAATATCACGTAGGACATAAAACAAAGAGACTACATGCCAGCTTGGACATTGAAACAGAGGATGCTCAGAGCAGCACAAATGGAAGAGGTTGCCAAACTTATTTGGCCTTTTCAAAAAAAAAAAAAAAAAATTTACTCGGCACCCCTCTGGAAATCTACTTTCTTTAACCCTTTAACTGTTTTTGTTTTGAATTTTGCATCATTAAAAAAAATATCACCTAAAACATTTCCAAAAGACTCTTGAGGCAAAATGCCATCCACATCCAGAGAAAGAACTATAGAATCAGAACACAGAATGAAGTAGATTATTTTCTCTTGCGTTATGTTTTGGTTTGGTTTCTCTCATGGCTTCTCCCATTGTTTTTAATTCTTCTATGCAACATGACTAATGTGAAAATGTGTTTAATAAGAATGGACGTGTAGAATTCATATAAGATTTCATGCCGTCTTGGGGAGGAAGGGGGAGGGAGAGAAAATTTAAGACCTATGGAAGTGATTGTTGAAAACCAAAAACAAATAAATTAATTTATTAAAAATAAATAAATAAATGCCTGTTACCTTGAAAAAAAAAATTACCGCCTCACTGGATCCTTCCCAGTCCACCCTAGGGGGCAGTATCACTGACTTTGGGAACCTATATTGGGTGAGGCCTTTCAGATATTCCTGTTTGCAGACATTAGCAGAATGCATCAAGATCTAAAACGTTTCTCAGCTTACTAAATGAGATCACTTATTGCTCCAAAGAGTTTGGCCTAACACACAAGAGTCAAGTATATGAAGAATACCTATTTTCTATTCTAGACTTGTACAGCAGGATGGACAGTCTATTGAATGGATTCATTAGTATACATATTTTGGAGAGACATTGTAGGCAAAGAGGGGGAAGGGAACAAGCATCTCCAGAGCACCTACTATGTGCCAGGCACTGTGCTAAGTGCTTTACAAATATTATCTGATTCTCACACAAAACCTCAATGAGGTCGGTACTGTTATTATCCCCACTGTATAACTGAGGAAACTGAAGCAAAAAGCAGTTAACTGACTTGCCCAGGGTCACAAAGCTAGTAAGTATTAAAGCTAGATTTGAAGTAAGTCTTAACTGACTTCACTGCTTTACGTACTGCCACATATTTGCCTCAAAAGAATTCAAAGGAAGAATGCTGGAAGAAAAAGAGGAAGGACTCAAATTCTTTGAGGGCTATGCCTAGTATTTTCAGGAAGAAGCCCTGGGTTGTTGAAACAAAACCCCCTTTTCTTAACACCAATATCCTTCTATTGATACTATGCCTGCAAAAAACTGCAGGCTGAAACATATTAGCAATGGCAAACAACATGTAAGAAAGAAGCAGTGCAAAATCTAAAAAAAGATAATTAGCAAAGGGAGTACCTGTCATACAGCAAAAATGAGGTGTTAACAGTCAGTCTACACATTAAATAGGCTCCAAGTTAACAGTTAAGAGTTCTAAGATCTAGAACAAGGTCCCCAGCATATTGGGTAGACTTCCTATGGAGGGCAAATGAAAAGGAATGGAAAAGAATGCAACTGGATGAAGAGTAGGTAAGTTGTAGTCTACAATGTGGAAGAAAACACTCATTTACTGAGAGTATAGATACACTAATGTATTTAAGAATTACTCAATTTTTGCTTCCAATTCTAGTTTGGCCAATAATAAGTAGTTGTAACAACAACAATATCAATTACACAGCACTTTTAAAATATTTCATTTTATACTCACAAACCTGGGAGGCAGGTGTCACTATCACTCCTATAACTAGGGCAGATAGAGGTTAAGTGACTTGCCCAGGGTCACAGAGTATCTGAGGCTGGATTTGAACTCAGGTCTTCCTGAATTCAGGTCTCCCTCATATCATAATGTTCATTTCTTCCTCTGTGCTTTTTATATATGTTATGGCCCCTTCCTTGAATACGCTCTCTTTTGCTTTCCACCTATCTAAATGTTCCCCAAGGTCCTAAAATCTGCAACTTTAAATTATAAAAGATTTCAATGAAACTGATGTAAAAACAAACTAAATGATATCAATGGGTTTAAGTTACCTGAAACTGATCAAGCACTTTAATGCTAACTTTGACATCAGCAACTAAAAATACTATTAGGTTAATAATCTTGGAAGGTTGCAAAAAGGCAAGTACCTATATCAAGTGTTAAAACTAGTATTTAAAACCATGCTAAAGCTTACCAGTCTCACAAAAAGAATTATCATTAATTATCGGTCAAACCAAAATAAAAAATAACAGAACTTTGGTTTAAACCACACTCAGAAGAAGACATATATATAAAACAAATAAATACAATATAGGGAGAAAAGTAACAATTTTTCATATTTTCTATCTCTGAGACCAAAGTTTCCTTGAGTTATTCAAGTACTTGTTATTCAAAGTACTTCTTGAGTTATTCAAAGATAGAGGCTATGAGATGAAATACTGGTTATACAGCAAGCTGTTTATAAGGGAATTTTTAAGGGGTACTCAAAATAAACATATACCAAATTAAGGTGATTTTTAAAAAAATCTCTAAGGGAAGCCTCTTACATGTAATTAAGGTTTTTCTGCTTTTAAGCAGAGCCTGTAACGTTATTTTTAGAACCTATCACACTATACACAACAAATAATTACATACCAAAACTCATCAGACCTCTCAAATGTTATTTCACAACAGCTACTATGTGCTTCTTCTTCTCAGGCACAAATGGTATAGATCCAGGTTTGCTATGTTTGATACGATTCATTTCCCTAGGAAAAAAGAAAATATGCAAAATGTACATGAGATTATGAGAAAATTAATCTAACCAACACAGAATTTTAAAAAGCATATTCTTTCACAGAAAAGTCACCTGATCAAAAAAAATCACAAACCAGAATAGAATAAAGTCATCAACATTTTAATATCCTACTCTACTGAACATCAGGACTCATTATTTATAAATAGAAATGCCCCAATCTGAAAATGTTACATACTTTAAAATCTTCACTCCCAAGTCCCAAGCCCACCTAGCAACACAATCTACTAATGTGATTCTTTTAGGTATCTTGGTCTAAAAAGATACAGCATGCCATATGAACCTTGTACTTTTAGCAAGGGAAAGTATTACAAACACAATTACAAACAACTTTTTCCAGGAAAAAGGCCTACTCTGATCAGGTGATCCAAAACTGTGATGAACACAGCTACATTTCAGCTTAGCTCAAATACCACAAGGATATGGAAAAAGAGCTGCATCTTTAGGTAAAAAATTTCCTCTCTTTTAAATATTAAGAATCTTTTGAACATTCTTACTAAGAAAAATGCTTCAAATCTAATTAGATTAGAAAGGATTTATTACTTTCCATTTGTAGCAGTGAGAAGTTTGAATAACATGAGCAGAAGCAATAGATTCTTTGTGAAACACTTCACTCTGAATTTCTTTGCCAACCTAACTCAGTGTATCCTTAGGAATTGGCAATTTTTTCCTAACTCTAAGGTCACCAATATTCCATGTATTACCAGTGACTGAAGAGTAGCTGAGTTTAGAACGACTGGACTTTTTCTTTCTTTCCAAACCAAAAAGAAGAACTAATGTGTAACAGTACATAAACAACCATTTGAAAGACAATTACAGTATTGTTTATGTGCCATTTCCTTCTCATTTTGTTTTGTTTAGTGAGGGAGAGGAAAGGATGCCAGTAGTACAATGTCAAACATACTTTCTCTGACGAGCTTCTCTCATGATGCGCTGCTCCTTAATTTGGCTATAGATGGTCTTAGGTAAATGACGATGTCGAGCTATTCGACGTATCTGAGGATGATATTTAAACTTCTCCTTCAGCTTCTGGTTATAATTTAAGGCTGCCTTCTCTCGTGATGTAAGCTTAAAAAAAAATCAGAATGACAAGAGCAATTAAATTGTTAGGTATACTTTATGATACTGATAACCAAGACTCCTCTTTTACTAAACAACAACCAAAAAAACTCCCACTAAATTCTTTGAAAATTAACATTCCATATCACTAAGTACAACTCTCTTTGTGCTCCTGAAGGAGCACTGTTATAAACTCTCTATCTTAAAACCAAAATCATTTCTCCATTAATCTACATGAATTTCAGAAAAATGCTCCTAAAGAAAAAAAATGGGAGCCCAATATAACTTAAAACAGACAAAAATGCTTCACATTTCAGTCAGATTTTTAAAATCAGATATTAAACACTAACAGATCACTCTCGATAAATTAAGTAGCATGCCAAAAATGCAATACCCTAGAAAGCCTAAGCTAAGGTAATTACCTTAAAAGACTACATTTAGTAAAATAAAAGTCAAATCAGCAATAAGACAATTGCAAAATGAATGGGGCCTCTTACCACACCCAGTTTTTCAGAAGCATTAGCTTTCCAGAGTCGAATGTTCATTTCATCAGATCCACACAAAATATATTTGTTGTCAGATGTCCATTTCACAGAAATAACATGCTGCATTCTCTTTGTGTGATATACTTCTCTATTAAAAAAAAATTCATCAAAACCTTTAGATATCTATGGATCTTTTCTTTAATCCCTGAGCACTATTTACCAGATAGTTTTTTTAAACCTTTAAAGAATACAAGGTATTAGATCCCAGTACACTAAATCTCATACATGAGCTCACAGAATAAGTCAAGGGTCAAATAAATAAAAGTACATAGTTGAAGAATTTAGAACAGAAAAAAAAGTGAATTATACTATTAAGAACAAAAATATTGTCAGTTCTTTTTTTGTTGTATTAAAAAAATTAAGGGAATCCAACAGGAGGTCTTGGCTTCCTGAATTCAGTAATGTTTCCTAATCTGTTTTATGAAATATTTGATCTTATCAAACTGGCTTAAAATTGAAGTGTGTTGTTGATTTACATGTGTGGAGAAAAAAAAAAAAGGTGAGAGTCACAAAAGCACCTAGTAGACTGAGGTAAGAATTACTCAGTAAATTAAGTTACATATCATACCGATTTGGAAATGTTGTGAAACATATGACTTTAAAAAGTTGACAGAAAATACTATATCGGGAAAGTGTCATAAACAGCACTAAGAGGAAAATTAAAACAAATCCAAAAAAATTAGAAAAAGGCAAGTCCAAAGGGGAAGAGATAAAAGGGAAGGAAGAGAGGAGAAATCCAAAGAGAAAATGATCCAAGACTCAAGAGTACAAAATGAAGGAGAATAAATAAATTGGGCAAAATTATCCATGAGAAAGGAAAACCATGAGAGTACCGCAGATTCATGTCCAAACTAAAACTAATTTTTTTTCTGACTTCTCCCAAAAACTTGTTATTTCATAGGCTCAAAAAAACAAGAGAGGTAGGAGGGAACAGTGGAAAAAAGTACCTGGCCCCAGGAAATATTTGGATTCAAACTTCAAGTCTGGCACTGACACTGGGCAAGTCATTTTGATGGGATGCTAATGATGGACCCCTAAGAAGTCCTGAACTTTCCCAAATTTCAGGAACTCAGATCTCTGGTGCTATTCTGAGGCATCCCTCCTATCCCAGTCAATAATCCTTAACTGCCCTTTCACTATGGCCCTCATTGTCTGCATTTGGCCCACCCCAGGTTACTTGACACTCCTTAATCCCGTCCAGTTATTCTCACAGTCTTTCTGTATAAAATATGAGTCTTGCCCCCATTAAATTGTGCAGATTCTTAAAATTTGACCCACTTGTATTGGTGTTACAAATACCAAAAACTCACTCTAGGAGTCTGGCCTGCTTATACTGCCATCACAATTAAACTCACTAGTTGGACTGAAAGACTTGAGTGGTCAAATTCTTTCGAGACAGATCCACACCTTGTACCCTTGCATTTTGGAGTTCCCAGCACCCCTAGACTATAACAATTTCATTTCTGACCCTCAGTTCTCTCATTGGTGAAATGGGGATAGCTTTATCTTCTGCAACTCAAATGAAATAACCATGTATAAAGCACTATGTAACCTAAAAGTTAATTATTTGTCAGCTCCAATGAAATCAGTTCCAGGCTTCTGAGTTCACAAAACTCACATGAAAGACCAAGGAGATGCCCACACCACAAAGAGAGAGCCTGGAAGTGCCCGCAGGAGGTGTTGCCTGGATGCACGGAGCCACTGAACTCCAAGGCAAGCTGTCACATTCTGGTTTTTAGCTTCTTCAAGCTTCACCCCTACCCATGAAAGGCACCAGTGCATTTTTCCCCAACAGCAATAAGACAAGAAGGTGTCAATGACAGGAAATTAAGCTAGTCTTTAAAAGTAATATAAATTATTGTATATAACTGTGTTGCTAGTTCAGATTTCCTTATTTAGAGCTTAGAAGAGGAAATTCCCTCTCCCAAGGCAGGTCTGTAATTCACACACTTAGAGAGGGCCTGGGGCACTAAGAGATCAAGCCACATGCTCAGTCCCTAAGTGCCAAGAGGAAGAATTTGAACATACTCTTGACTGTCAAACACAACTTTCTGACTAGTAAGTAAACCAACTTAAACCAATCCTTTATGATATATAATTTCAATTTCTTAATCCACATTTCTTATGCTTGAATGTCTACTAATTCAACAAACTACATACTGCAGTCAAGGCACACAACATTTGAAGTATTGTAAAGTTCATAAAAATATCTGAATGCATTCCTTAGGAAGAGGACTAAAAAACTTAAACAAACTTAATAGGTTTTCTATATACAAACCAAAGGAAGTAACTGCCTTTGTGGAAAAATGAGATTCAGTGCTTTCCCCAGCCCCCTTTTTCATTTTTTTTTTTTGGAAGGATATTACCAATAAAGAGATTGCATAGACTACTCCTCATCCTGGTTAGCCCCCACTCAAACTCTAAGGTAATTTAATCTAAAATAGGGAAGCCAATTGTATTCACTCAAACTTGGGTGGAGATACATTCTTCTGTCTAGCCAAGCCTGGGAGTGGTCTGGTATGGCCGAAAGTGGTCCAGTGTAGAGATATTTCCTCAGTCCAGAGGAATGGGGTGACATCAGCTGCGGTTGAAAAGACATAAACTATGCACCCTAACCCCAAAATGAGCCCAATTCCTGACTGGCTCCCATGTATGAATGCCATGGGCTATAAGAAATAAACATGGATACAACCTAAATCCTGCTTGTCTTTCTTAGACCAAATTATGCAGGTGGAAACCGGGTAAGTAATCTAAGTTTGCTTAGTAAAACTCCAAATGAAATTCAAATACAATAGTTTTAAAATACTGATTCTATGTAGCATTTAAAAGTATTTATTAACTCACAGTTTACCTCAAAAATCTAGTTCTTCTAAGAAAGATTTTGTTTTCTGAAGGTCATATTTAATTTTTTTTTAAAAGCGAATACTACACAATAGAATTTTGGGGGTTGCAAGAGACTTGTGAGATCAAAGGGTATGAAATCCATGGTGTTTTAGCACATATACTTTTGATCACAGTACATATGACTTTGATTAGCAAAGTGGTTCAGATGTCCCTAGGATATTATATAAGAAATTTATAAGAAGTTTAAAAAATGTTTTTTCCATGAATAGTTGTTCAAGTAATCTTCCTCTACACAGTTCTAAATGATATTTAAAAAACACCACCAAGATTTGACTGAAAACAAAGCAACAGAAACAATAAAGATTGTTAAAGGAATGAAATATAGAAGGAAGCAACACTTTTTTAGTTTGCTTTTATATATGCATTATGCAGAAAATGTAATCACTTTTTTATGCAGTATATGCAATTTTCACTCTGTCCTATAAGAGTTCAAGGCCTTCTATGATTCTTCACCACTGACTTAGTTCAAGCCTTCCCCCTACATATAAACACATCTGCATATAGATGGACACGCATACACATGCATACATACATACATATATATATATATATGTACGTACACACACACAACCTGAGGCCCAGAAAAGTGAAATTTCTCCCAAAGTCACTATCCATGAGCAATAAGGTCATGTCAACAGAAAGCTATGGAATAGTGAAACTTGGGTCAAAGCTGAAAAATATAAGATGGACAAAGTCAATGAGGGAATATCCTTCACCACTGATGCCAACAGGAATTTAGACTACTTAACATTATTGTTCATGAGGCCTTCAAAAATATCAGGGTACAAGAAACAAAAATAGGTCTAACGTGGAAAAAGTAATTTAAAAAAGAAAGCTTGATTCTTAAATTTCTACTATATAAAACTGAAAAGCTTCTAAGAGCACACACAGAGCCAGCATAAAGAGAGTTACTGAATGGGGGAAAAAATCTTTGTATCAAATGGTTCTGATGTCTGATATTCAAGATATTTAAGAAATTAACACAAATATTCAAGAACAAGAACCACTCCACGATGGATAAATAATCAAAGGATTATTTATGGGTAAGATGACTGCCTGAATAAAAGAATACCTAGCTCCCCAACACGTACTCTAGAAAAACCTGAAGGGTTCCACCAGACTGAAAATCATCAAGGAAATCAATGAGAAATTGGAGTAACTTCCTTCTCCCCAAAACTGCATAAATAGCCAGTCAACAGACCCTAGCAATAGCAAAGGGGATCACTGGCGAAGTCAGCACTAGCATGGCAAATCAGTCTCCCAGCACAACCGAGAAGAACCAAAGTCACGTCTACTCGGCAAGGTTTTCTGTCTAGAAGCATCACGAAGGGAAGGCTCCTCCAATAAATCAGAGAGAACAGCAACCAATGTAAGTACAGCTTGGATAAGGACCCTCCAGGACTCTGAGGTCCAAACACCACTACAGGTTCTTACGATGCAGTGTAAAAAGATCCAATATCATGAGGAGAAAGGAAGTCAGCATAGGACCAAGGGTAAGAACCAGAAGGGCTGGCAACCCTATCCGAAAAAGTACAGCTGCTGAACCTGGCATAAAGCCCCAATTTAGGAAGTAAGGCTGGAGAAGTGAGTAAACCAAAGAAGACACTAATCAGCACCTAAATTTAAAAGGTCTCTAAAACTGGGGAAGAGGGTAGGAACAAATTCCTGCCAAATAACCTCTTTAAGTCCTCTACAGCCCTAAAAGAGCTCTGAAAAATGTTAGGAAGTTGTTTTTTTAAAATTCTTCTTGCAAAAAAATCAAATGAAAACAACCTGGGGGTTACAGTATTTCAACTCTTTTGTTGATGTTAATCACTTTCATTTCCTCCAGATTTGGTCACTAAGCTGTCTCCTGTGCTTTAACTACTAAATAAACAAAATATTTGATAAAAAAATTTTTTTTTGGAAAAAAGGACCATTTAGAGTTCTGTTAATAATGAGAGTTAATTATAAAATACCTATCCATACATGGCAGAAGTAGCTTTTAAACTACAACAGTGTTGAGAGAACTTATTTATCCAGAACCTGAATAATGAAAAAGAATGAAAATGTTTATTACGCAATGAGGTTTAAAATCAATTTGGGGTTAAAAAAAACTCTCTGAGACAGCAAACTAAATATTCATGCCACCAAATCATATATTCTACTTAAGAAAGAGACTGGTCTGCAGAGATTTCTCAGACCCCTTTTCGAACTGGTGGATGCAACAGAAAAATGAGGTAACAGGACAGTAATTTTTACAGCTCAAAGTACATGATAATGATCATATTCGGAATATGAGCTACATATAACTACTGGAAATAAAGACATGATAAAGGTCCTCCCTGATAGAAAACAAGCAATTTATCAACAGTCACTTACCTGCTATGAATTCTGTCTATCGGGAAGATTCGAATGGATTTGTCAAAACTAGCAGACACAAATTCTTTCCCAGTAGGTGAGTAATCCACATCAAGTACTGCAGATACATGATCCACATGTACCTTCACAGGTTCATCAAGAGAACGCATATCAAATGTATATAAGCTGTAAAAGATTAAAATAAACTTTATGCAAGATTTAAGGCAATAAAACTGTGGTATTAAGTAATTTCTAAAAAGGTCTACATATACTATTTAAGTGTCATTATTTAACTACTGTTAATTATACTGTGAATATTGATGTGATTAATTTGTTAGATTTAAAAAAAAAACAGATGGGGGAGATAATAGGGAGAGAAAGGGGGAGAAGTATTGTTTTTCCAAAATTTACATCTCTAATTAGAAAATATTCACCTACCAACACTGGTAAAAATATTATCTTCATAGAATCTCTACGAGTTAGTAGTAACTTTAGGGCTCATCTAGTGCAACCCACAATGACCAAGAACACCTTCTCTCACCAACATAAAAGGTCCTTCCTCCAATTTCTGCTTGAAAACCTCTAGTAAAAAGGAACACACTCCAATTTAAGAGAGTTCCAACAAGTCTAAATTTGCTTCTTTGGAACATTTCCCCATTGCTTCTGGTTCTGTTCTCTGGGGCCAAGCTCAACAACTTTAGTACCTCCTTCATACGTCCTTCAAATGCTTGAAGAGAATTATCACATCCATGATGGCTAAAGTCTTCTTTAAGCTTAACATCCAGTGGCCTCAACATATTCATGTACTCAAGGCCCTCCTTCAGACCCTCTCTAGTTTATGGAAGATCTTCTTAAAACGTATCATCCAGAAATGAATAAGGTGTTGTATGACTAGGATGGAGTAGGACTAACTCCTCTCAATGTAATCGAGGCTAGGAGTAACTCTTTGGCCTGCTATATCACACTATTAACTCATAGTGATTTTGCATTTCACTAAAATCTTCAGATCTTTTTCACTCAAAATATCTGTGTCACTGAGGCTTCACAAGCACCAGTTGGACCCAAACCCTTGGAGCCAGATACCTAAGTACCAATTAATCTCTACTTGAAAGGAGCTCCAAATTCTAGGAGTCAAAGCAGCTAGAGATCCAGAGATCCCAGAAGCTGGAAAAAGAAAGGGGCTATGTTGCTGGAGCCTCAGAGACATTAGAGATTAGAGCATACTTAAAATGTTGGAGAAAAACAAGATTATCAGTTTTTTGTAACTGATTCAGGTGCACAAAATTATCTCCTTTCTTCTTTGGTATTTGAAAGACTACACCACATTTCATCATCATGATTAGAAAAAAGCAAATTACAACTATGAGGTACCACCTCACACCCATCAGACTGGCTAACATGACAAAAAGGGAAAATGATAAATGTTGGAGAAAATGTGGGAAAATTGAAGCACTATACATGACATATGTTCGTGTGCGTGTTGACAGACAAATAGATGGAGGGATAGATGGAGAGATAAATAGAGATAGATTTGTAGAGCACTTCACATCCGTTATCTCAAGACCTCTAGAGGTTATAAGTAATCAAAATCAACTGGCCAAAGCCTGTAACTATCAAATTCCTCCATCCTACTCTCTTAAAGAATCTTTTATCATTCAGAGCTGACTCTGGAATCTGGGTGAAAATACACCTGCCTTGCCCCTGGGAAAAAACAGCAATAAGGTTTGGTTATTTCCTACACATGCTCAGATGCCACTAGGAAAATAAAATTTATACAGTTGTTTTCTCTGAAAACTATTTTAATATCAAAAAGGACAAAGTCATTTTCTTTTTCCCCCACTTAATAACCTTTTATTTTTTCCAATTACATGTAAAGACAGCTTTCAACATTCACTTCTATAAGATTTTGAGTTCCAAATTTATTTCTCCCTCCCTACCCTCTCCAAGATAGCATGTAATCTGATATAGGCTATACACATACAATTATATTAAATTTACTTCCACATTAGTCATATTGTGAAAGGACAATCAGAACAAAAGGGAAAGATGAGAAAGAAAAAAACAAAAAGAGAAAGTATTATGCTTCGATCTGCATTCAGATGCCATACTTCTTTCTCCAAATGTGGATAGTATTTTCCATCATGAATCTTGTAATTTTCTTGGATCAGTGTATTGCTAATGAGAGCTAGGTCTATCAAAGTTTTTCACCTCACAAAGTTGCTTTTACTGTGTATAATGTTCTCCTGGTTCTACTCACTTCACTCAGCATCAATTTATGTAAGTTTTTCCAGGTTTCTCTGAAATATGCCTGCTCATCATTTCTTACAGCACAATAGTATTCCATTACATTCACATACCACAACTTGTTCAGCCATTCCCCTCAATGGGGGCATCCCCTCAATTTCCAATTCTTTGCCACCACAAAAAGAGCTACTATAAATACTTCTGTACATGTGGATCCTTTTCCATTTTTTATGATCTCTTTGGGATAGAGACCTAATAGTGGTATCACTGGCTCAAAGACACACTTTTAGAGCCTTTTGAGCAAAGCTCCAAATTGCTCTCCAGAATATTTGAATCAGTTCACAACTCCACCAACAATGGTGGAGTGTTCCCATCTTTCCCACATCTTCATGTATCATTTTCCTGTTTTGTCATATTAGCCAATCTGATAGGTGTGAGGGCCTATACCTTACAGTTGTTTTAACTTGCATTTCTCTAATCAATAGTGATTTAGAACATTTAGAGAGAGAGAGTTTTAATTTCTTCATCTGAAAACTTTCTGTTCATATCTCACAAACTGATTTTTCTAAAGCACAGGTTGGACTGTCATCCCCCTACTCAAATAAATTCTAGTGACTCTCATTTATCTCTAAGATAAAATCTTGTTTGGCATTTAAAGCCCTTTACAATCTGGCCCCGTCTTACCCTTTCAAGGCTCCTTATGCTGTATACTTTACCCTCTTCTACATACTCTACAAATCAGACACTGGGTTTTCTTTTTGCTGTTTTTTTTTTTACATATGACACTCCACCTCTTAATTATGTACCTTTTCAATGGCTGGCCTCCATGCCTGAATACTCTCTCTTCTCACCTCTACCTTTGGCTTCCTTCAAGATTCAGAACAAATCACTCCTTCCAAAGGTCTTTCCCAGTCCCAGTCCCCACTGGGAGTAGTACCCTCCTTCTGATATCTTCCATTTATGTCCTATATGTCTTGTATGTACACAGTTATTTGCATGTTGCTTCTTCCAAGCACCTTAAGGACAGTGTTTGCTTTTACCTTCTTTGCATCCCCAGTGATTAGGACAGTGGCAGGAACATACAAATAGTTTAATAAATGCTTACTGAATGATTGAAGTATTACCCCCACCCCCACCCCCAGACAAGGAAAATAAATGTGGTGCTTTGAAAAACAAACATTCTTGCCAAAAGAAGAGATCAGTAACACTCCATAGTAAGGTTTAAGAAACTTGGCCAGAAATTAATTCTTTTACTGCCTTTGATAAGATCAATGGTGCTTAATTTCAAGCATCAAATCAGGCTACAATTGTTTAATGAATTTGGTTTTGGACTGCTGAGTTAAGCCTTACTCATTCTGAAACTGTTCAGTTTGGCTGGAACTCAGAAGATATTCAAAACATTCTGAAAAACTTGTAATATTCAGCTAGCAGAATCCTAAGTCTCTGTCATGCTTCAGAAGAACACATATTTTACTTCCACCTTTCTATATTTAGTTAATAAAACTAGGGTCTATATTTACAGAGTTTTTCAAATTAAAAGATGCAAAATTTTTAGGATTGCAAATGAACTGATCAGAGTGCTGGGAAGGACATCCAATCTAGTATGTAGTTTTCACTCATTCACTAAAACGTGTTAGACATTGTAAGATACAACTATAAGTAAAACATAGTTCACATGAAGAAAGAACTTGTAATCTAGTAGGACCTTAGACAAGTCACTTATTCTTTCCTCATCTATAAAATAGGGAGGACAATATTTGCTTTATCTACTTAATAAGATGTTCTTTAAGAGAAAAGGAAATTATATGTGTTAAGGTACTTGGAAAATACTGAAAATAAACAAATATAAGTAATATTATCATTATTTATAACCCAACATATGGCACTTGCAATTCAACAGACACATTATTTAAAACTCTTAAAAAAGATAACGGTTGCATAAAAATTGCATCTGCAAAGCTATCTTCTTACCAAAGTTCCACCAGTCTTTACAAACTTAATTATACTGAGAATTCTCAATTGTAATGCCATAATTTTTTACCTTTATGCTAATTATTAGTCTAAATCAAAGCTTCACAATAATCAATTTTAGAAACAGATTTTTTTTCCAGGTCCAGCCAAACTGGGCTGCTAATTGATCCCTAATCTTATCCTGATTCTTCAACTGTCCATGGTATCTCAGTCTCTACCAACTGGAATGTACTGTTCTCTACTTCTTTCCCTAACATACTTCCAACAAAATCCACTTATATGTCACCTCTTCATTAGACCTTACTCTGATCCTTCTGGCCTTCCTCCTCTCCAACCAAAGTCTCTTCACCTTGCTACCCACACCAGAGACCATGCCTTGGAGGAATTTCCTGGTGCCTCATTCTCTGAATGGTGACTGCCTGTTCCAGATCACTATCTCTGGAAACCTATAGCTACTCAGTGCTTCTTAAACTGGGGGTTCTGACTCCAACTGTAAAAGGTTTCTGAACACACAAGGACCAAAAATTAATTCAAAATCAAATGCCAAATGAATCCAAGGTGTTTTGCTTGCACAGAACAACTTCACTGCAGTCTTGGTTCTGAACACAAAGCACGTACACTTTGTACTGTGCATGCCCTTTGGTCACACAGTGCCAACCCTACCATGAATGGAAAAAGTTTAAGAAGCCCTGCTCTTACTTCATCTCCTCGAAACCCCACACCTCTCCCTCTCAATTTCTCTAACTATGATCAAAGCAGACCTGCTATTTTTTCAGAACCAAAATGCCCCCTCTCAGGCCACCAACCTTGTATGTATTGTTATCACTATCACTATCGAAGCTCTTACAAGGCAGGACTGTTTCTGCTTTTGTGTTTGTCCTCAGCGCTTAACAAACTGTTTAACACATAGTAAGTGCTCAATAAATGTTTTTCCATTCATTTATCTCCCTAGCCAGGAAGAACCCTCCCTGACAAGCTCTAATATCAATCTATATGTTAAATAAGAGGATAAATCCATAAACTTCATATATCCTTACCTTTTATCATAAATATCTGTGTTTACCTCATTCCCTACTTTATGGTAAGTGTTTCCAGGGCAGTAATTATGTCCTTTCATGTTTATACAACCAGTCCCTAAAAAGATGCTTTATAAAAGGTGGGCATTTAATATGTATTATTTCAACTGAATTAGGGTTTAGCCAATTCAGTGCTATAACTATAAACATTTCTTTAAACACTGAAATGGCAGTCACTTTGTTTATGTATAAGGGTCTACAGAACCTGAGACCTTCAATCAACAAACATCAGTTGGGGAAAGGCTAACTAAATTTGTGGTAGATGAATGTAATGGAATACTGTTATGCCCTAAGAACTACAAATATGATGAATACAGGGAAGAATGGAAAGATTTACACTATTTAATGCAGAGTGAAGCAGAGCCAAGAAAACAACATAGACAATGAAAGCAACGTAAGTGGAAAGAACAACTGCAAAACAATCGAAAGTGAATGTTGAAAAATTACAAAGATGAAGAATGGACGAGAAGGCCACAGCTAAAGCATTGACTGTATTTTCAGATTTTTAAATGTACTGACAATTTTTGCTGATTTTTGTTCTCTTTTTTCTCAAAAAATTTTTTGGAGTATGGATCATCTTGGAGGAGGAAGAGGGAGAGATGTTGAGAGAAACTGTGATGATACAGGAAACAAAAGTAGCAATAACAATTAAAAACACCTTCAATCAACAACGAATATATTTTTAAAAAATTAAGTAGAATCATTTCACTGCGACAGCATTTAAGTATAAGTAATCAATTAACAGGTATAAACACCACTTAAGAATAAAGAGCTACTCACTTATAATCTTCATTTGCTGCAGTGAAAATAAAAGCTTCCATTGGGTTCCAACAAAGCGTATTTGTCCTCATATCTAAAATGACCTAAAAGAAGGAAATACACACACTAACTTGTGACCATCAACAGCAAGTGATTTCTTCTAAAATCAAAATATTGCCTATTCAGGATCTCTGGTTGTCGATTTAGCCTCAGAACTTGTGCTTCAATACCATAAATACTGAGTTATGCTGTCTGAAGAACAACAGAGAAAAGGGAACAGCCTTGACCTTCCTCCTGATTTCCAGTCTCCCATCTCCAAATGCCTTTTAAATAACTCCATAAATGTAGGGGTAGAAGTGAAATAGCCAAGAAGCCAAAGGAATACAAAGTATCCCTGGCCACACTAGAAGTACCTCAGCCAAAATATTTAAACAGTCAAAGTTTCCACTACTAATGTCTAGAAGCAAATACTCACAAGCTTGTATTTATAATACTTGGGAACAGGAAAGGAGAGATAGATACAGGACTTTACTGTAAAGGTGAAACATGGCTATAGAAATAAATTGTCGGCTATCTTTCTTTTCAGATCCATTAGTGCATTTTACTTATCCTTTGAATGTTCTGTGTTTGACCATGCTGTGGAGCTACTCAAGGTTTGGGAACATATTACAAAGCTTGGGATGTGATGAATGGGTATTGGGCATGCCCTAATAAATTCATGCTAGCACAATGAGTTAGCAAAGAGAATCTGGACCAGGCAAGGCTTATTAAGAGTAAAATAATTCTATTTCTATTTACCTTACTTCCAACCCATTAACTTCCCAAAATAAGATTAATTGAATTCTCTCTAGTTTGACTCATACCTACCTTCTTCTTAGCCTGGTCACAGAGGAAACCTCAAGCACAGATCTCTCTGCCCACTATTGGCCTGGAAACTACCAAATGTAACTGTGTCACTTCTAGGTGAACTCAGATCCCATGATTCCACGAGGTATTAAATATGGATGGAAACCATTCTGTTTTAATCAAATGAAAGGTCTAGTGTCTTATTTAAAGAGATTATTGATTTAAAGGAGTAGAGGGAAAAAGAGAGAGATTCTGAAAAGGAAATATAAGACTGCCTTCCATAATATTCATTTTGAGGGTTTAGGAACACAAACTCAACACTACCAGCTTCTCTTAAAGGGTCATTAGGGATTCAGGCAGAATGACAGTGTTTCATTCCCCAGTGCCTAGTAAAGAGCATGGTAGGCATATTTTAAGCAATTAATCAATACTTGCTGACTGACTGAAACAGTGAATAGAACTACGGACTTGGAACCAGGAGACTTTGATAGCTGTGTGTGATCACAGGCAAAGTACACAATTTCTAAGGGGCTATTTTCTCACTGAAAAAAGATAATAAATAGTTCTTATACAACCTACCCCCTACCTACATCATAAACATTCCATCTCTGTAATCACAAAACTTCGTCATTTTCCAGGTGACCACCAATCAGTACACCATTCCCACTGTCACACTAATATTCAATCTCTGTGTACTAGCTCTTTCCCTACTAGCTAAAAATGCTTATGTCTTCCCTATCTTCAAAAACCCCTCACACAATCTATCCATCCCTACTAGCTTTCATTCTGCTTTCCATTCATGGCTAAATCCCTTGAGATGGCCATTTTATAACCACTGCCTCCACTTCCTTTCCTCTCATTCTTGGCTCTCTCTAGTCTGACTTCTGACTTTATTATGCAGCTCAAACTGCTTTCTACAAGGTTACCAACGACCTCTTTTTTCTTAAATGTATTTATGTTAAACTTTTTAAAAAAAGTATTTTGAGTTTCAAATTCTCTTCCTCTCTCCATCCCCTCCCCTCTCCAATGGAGAAGGCAAGCTAATATGAAACCAATACAGGCAAAATCACAGAAAACGTATTTCCACTTAGTCACCAATCACCTCGTAACTGCCCGATCTGGTGGCCTTTTCTTAATCATCTTCCTCCTTGACCTTTCTGCAGCCTATAACACTTTAAATCACTCATCTCCTTCAGACACTCTTTTCCTTGATACTCTCTTCTCTCTAGGTTTTTCTAACACTGCTCTCTCTGTCTTCCTCCTATCTAATGTGACTGCCCTTTCTAAGATCTGTTTAATCTTTATCCAGGTGATACTCATTAACTCTGGGTGTCTCACTGGCCAGGGTTTGTCCTCTTTTTTTCCTCCCCTATATGACTTCATTTGGTAATCTCCTCAATTTCCCATGGATTCAATTAACTCTATGCAGATGATTCTCAGATCTACCCTACTGAATTCCAATCTCCCATCTCCAAGTGGCTTTTAATGTCCTATAGACATATTAAATGTCCTATATCACATGTCCTGTAGACATATTAAACTCCACATGCCCAAAACTAATCTCATTATTTTTCTCCCTTTCAATCACTCTCCTCTAACTTTTTTTATTTCTACTGAGGGTACCACTATCCTATCCTCTAGTCATCCAGGCTCACAACCTAAATATAATCCTCCTCTAAGCTTCTCTTTTTTACCCCATATCCAATCTATTGCCATGTCCTGTTGATTCTATTTACATCTCTATTACACTGCCCCTTTTTATTCTTTTAACACTGCCACCATTCTCTTACAAGCCTTCACCACCTCACACCGAGACTATTGTAAAAACTTTCTGGTTGTTCTCTTTGCCTGAAGTCTCTCATTACTCTAGTCCATCCCCCACTTAGCTATCAAAATGATGCTCCTAAAAAGTCAGAACATGCCACACCTTTATTCAATAAACTACAGCAGCTCCTTAACACCTCTGACATAAAATATAAAGTCCTATTTTCCTCTTAAAGTCTTTCATAACCTGGGCACCTCCTATTTTTCCAGTCTTCTTATACTTTATTCACCTTCATATATTCTTTGATCCAGTGACACTGCCGTCCTTGTTGTTTCTCGCATGAGACACTCCACATTAACTCCAGGCATTTTCTGTGACTATCCCCCAACTTCTTTCATCTCCACATCCTACTCTCACCAGCTTTCTTCAAGGCCCAGCTAAAAACTCAACTTCTACGAGAAGGGTTTTACAGTTTCCCTTAATGTTAATGCCTTCCCTCTGTGGTTTATCCCAAATTTATTTTGAAAATATTTTGTTTCTAAAGAGTTGTCTGCATGTTGCCCTCCCCATCAGATTGTGAACCCTTGGAGAGTAGGGATTATATTTGCCTTTCTTTGTACCTCTAGTATTTAGTATAATATCTCGCACATGGTAGATGTTTAATAAATGCTTAATGACTTGACTTGAAAGGAATTTGTGTTGAAAGGAGGAGGACATGGGAAGTATTGGAGAAAGGGCAACCTAACAGGGAAAATAACACTGGAATTATAAGCCACACAGCTTGGATTTGATCCTGTCAGCAATGGAAGTCCCTGAAAGACTCTGACTAGGGCAAATAAATAAACCCCATCAAGAATACAATAGGATTAACCATCAAATTCAGTCCAAAGTTATCACCATACACACTATTACTTGTCACCCTCTGTAAACTGCAAACCATAATCAGAGTCTAACTCCTAGAAGTTCCCATAAAATAAAAGCATTAAAGTTCCCTAAGTACTATTACTGGCTAATTCATATACCCATGGTACCAAAATAACCCTGTGCTCTCTATATGGGATCAAGCTATTACCATTATGGAGACAGTTTAGTACAGAAGAAAGAGCTCTGAAATTTTCTACTGAAGTCATGAGACACAAGTCTGAATTCCAGTTTTGCCACTTACTACCTACTTCACTTTAGACAAGTCACAACCTCTATGGGCTTATTTTCTCATCTGTTAAATGAGAAGACTGAACCAGATGGCCTCTGTGGTCCCCTCCATTTCTAGGTCAACAATCCTATGATGGCAAGGTCAGCCCAAATCTATTCACTCCAAAAACTTCAGTGTAAGACTTGGGCACTTGAAATAAAGCAAAGTTACACAGGAGTTTATCAGAAGTCTCAGGCATCCCCATACAACCTAGGCCCTATAATTTTCTAAGGTGGTTCTAAAGTGTATTTAAGAAATGCTTGAGGGTATGAAAGAAACAGCTCCTAATTTCTCTACGGTATCCAGTATCTCTGCACACTTATAACTATTTTAAACACTGAACATCTCAGCACCAAAACTAGAAAACAATACAAGGTACTTCCCAAGCCAAATCAAGGATTGACTAAACTGGATCCTCAAGTATCAGACAATAACCAACAATAAAACTATAAAGCATCTTTATAACTTCAGAGTTTTTAGTTACTGCTTTGTTACTGATAAAATTCAAGCATCAAATCTGGTTTTTGATTATTAAGATGTGTGCTTTAAATACTAACAAAAATTAAAAGTATTTTTGAAGGATCTAATAAGAAATAAGAACTGCCTGATCCATTTTATAATTGTTCAGCTGTTTGACACGTTGTGACCCCATATGGGGCTTCCCTGGCAAAGATTCTGAAGTGATTTGCAATTTCCTTCTCTAACTAATGTAACAGATGAGGACACTGGGGCAAATAGGGTGAAGTGACTTGCTCAGGATCACACAGTAAATGTCTGGGGTCAGATTTGAACTCACAAAGATGAGTCTTCCTGACTACAGGTCCAATGTGCCATCTAGCTGCCCAATAACCACACTCCAACTTCACTGGAAATCTATTTATCTTGCAGTTAATAAGCAATATGAGGAATCTTAAAGAAAAAATGGTTAGTGTACCAAGTATAACTCTGTACTACCATTATGTGTTCCAAACTAAAAAAGTACTTAAGCAGGCCAATACTCTATTTCACCCTACCACCGTCCTCCTCTAGCACATGCCAAAATGCAGGTTTGGCATGACCTTCAAATACATATATATATATTTCAACTGATTACAAATGCTTTTAGATATGGTGAAAAAAGTAGGTACATACAGTTCTGACAAAGTTTCTTTCTTTAGAACTATTTAAACTTGAAATTCTGAACTGCTTCTTTTTTTTTATCACTGTGATCTAAATAGAGAAACACATTAACAAATGCAAAGGAGAGAAAATAGAAACTCACCTTCTTCAAAGGCGTGGCTTGCCTCATATCATATAGCACTATATTTCTGTCAGAAGCACAACTTCCTAAGATATTAGTCTAAAAATAAGTGACAACATGTTCAAAATTAGTTTGGCAGCAAATGTTGCAAATTAGATAATTCTAAAATCTATTTATAATTAATTTTTTATTATTGTCAGTTATTTGCATAAAGGGCGCTCACAGGGTATCCCAAAAGTTTTAGCCCTTTTTTTTTTTTTTGCTTTGCCAGGTTAAGCTATAGAAGGTTAAGACTGCCCTAAGACTTTTGGGACACTTTATACATCCTTCCAGATAATAAGCATCAGACATTTGAGTGTATTCTTTGGAATGCTCATTCCATGAGAATGAGGACAGACCCAACACTCCCTTTAACACCAGTATTTCCTGATGTTATTCTTTCTTATTTCTGTTGTCTACAAGTCCTAGGATCTCACAAGTCATCATTTCTGGCTACTACTAACAACTTACACAAGGTCTAATGTCTAACATAAACTCCAGAATTTTTTAACATAGGAACATGATTATCCCATTTTGTTTAATGTAAAATATAGAGACAATAATGTACAAGAAGAATCACTCAAGATGAAAAAGTTGGGACAGGCTGCAGGCAACTGAAGAAACGAAGGATCATTCATGTTAACAATCTATTGATGAGAGAAGGAAAAAAAATGCCCAACATTTACTTGCAATGCTGCTAAACCATTCTTAAAGTTTAATAAATCTATCACTGAACAAAAAATAATTTTATTGACAAATGTCTTGAAAAATAGGTTCTCAAGCTCATAATTAGTAACTGTTACTTTAGAACTGGCCGATGGATCTGCCACACAAATTTACCAGGGAGAAGAAAAAATATGTCTATTCTTTAGGACATGGGGAAAGAGATGTTTATTATTGCTTATTATAGTAATATTACCTGTCACCTTAAATTTTTACATTAGTTTATTTTGAAAAGTTAGCACATACATTATTCTCCTAACAATTCTTGGGGTAGGTAAGGCATATATCATTCAAAGAGGAAAAAACAATTTTGGATTCGAAATTTAAGAACATTAAGATTCAGATAATAGTGACATCAAAACTTTACTAAAAATAATAAGCTACATTTGAAAAGACTACTCAAAGCATAAAAAGAATATTACCTCAATGGGGTTAAATTTAACACTGCTTATACTGTCAAGGCCCCAAGTCATTGAACAAATAGGACTCGTTCTTTGTTCATCCCAGATGTCCACCTGCTGCCCACATGTAGCAAAAACAGCTTTTTTCCAGTGATGATCAATTCCTGTATACACTGTCTTTAAAAGCAAATAGGATATTACAGAAATAATCTTTATGACTTCAAACATATATTGCAACATATTCAGTATATTTACCAAGTCTTCTATGTTTTTTTTAAAAAAAAGTCCATTACAAGCATAGTAATTCTTAATGAAGCACTGACACAAAGAAAAAAGTAATCTAAATTAGTGTTACTTATATTACATGTACTATACTATAAAGGGTTTTTGAAGTCAACAGGGGGAGAAATTTCATTTCATCTCGTAAATAATCTTTTAAGCATCACTAAAGCATTAAGATTTCTAAATTTACTAATAAAACAGAAAAGTATTAAGGAATTTTCATTACATTACATTTATCTCATAAAAATAATGATTTGTTTTTTGGTGCTGAAGTACATTTACATGTCTTCCCTAACCTACATCAAGCTTAAAATAGAAGAGGAAGCAGGAATACTTACTTTATTTTGTTTTGTTAAACTGGTAAAATTGGTAAACTTAAAAATTTGAGAATACTAATTTGGAAAAAACTGAATTCAGACAAAGGCTAGGCTCAAATTTAACTTTACAATACATGAAGAAATGGTTTAAGCTAACTATTATGAATCAGACTTCAGAGGTAACATTTAGTCAATTTTAAACACAGTATTATTTTGCCACTCATCTGTATATAATCAACAAGTCACATTCATTCCTACTCATTAAGTATTTTCTCATTTTTATTACTACAAAAGTAACCTTAATCAATACAGAGATATGTAATAATATTAAGTGTTAATAAACACACTTGAAAACAGTAAAGATATTTTATGAAAGTAATGTTTTACTACCAGTGAATATCCCTACATTCTTTCCTCTCCAGAAAGAGTATTCATTCACTTTTTTCTCAGAATGTGGCAGAACTCATACGTATGCTAAGAATAGCAGCAAAATACCCATGTGATAAAAAGCCAGTCTAAAGATCCATTCCAATATTATAATTAAAAGAAAAAAAAACCCACTGGTTTTAATGGTATATGTTACAATGGCTTTTAACACTAGACGAATCAGAATTTAAGAGTACTTGGAAGGAGCAAGATATGTCAATTGGCATAGTGCTTATTTTCTTTATTCATAAAGCAAAGAGATCTAGTATGAAAGTTTTTATTTCAAAGCAAAATTCTAATATTTTTTGTGTCAATCAATGCACTAGGTCCTTCTAGGATTAACCCAAAATATGAAACAGTAAAAATTTTAATAAATGAAACTGATCTATTTTGGTACCTTTCCTAATATTGTATGTAAAGGCTCCTCCTCTTCTCCATATTCTGGTCCATCCATTTTCCACTGCTTCACAGTCTTGTCATCACCAACCTACAAATGATATAGAGGACTTGAAGTTATAAAAACTTGATGCATTTCAAATTATTTGTATCTTTAATTTTTAAAATACAGCATGTGCTTCAATTTTAACTGAAACCTCTTTCAAGCTACTCTCCAGAAAGGTTAGTTTGACATAGTGAACTTGGCTGACTTAGAAGTTGGGTAGACCTGTTGTTCAAATCTTACTAGACACATACTAGCTTTGTGGCCATAAAGTCACTTAAGACCTGCTCTCAACTTTCTAAGTTGAGACAGCTTTCTAAGTTACATAAAAGTTGTTGATACGCACTGGAAGAGTTGGTTTTAACACCAAGAGTTCCCTATACTGATGAAATGACAGATTTGGACCAAGTTAAAAAAAATATTGGGGCAACTTTCTAACATTCAACACTAACTCCATACTTCTTCCTTCTTGGAGTAAATTAGGGCTCCTTGGAAACAGACACTGAATTTTTTTGGATTAAACAACAATAACAGAACCTTGAAGGCTAAATGCAGGCAAAAAGAGCTCAAACCCATAGCTGCTAAGGAAGTTGCATGAAGGAGAAGAATACAGATCAAGCAGGCTGGGACAAAGAGACGGCAAAGCAGACCTAATAGGATAGTCTACATAGTAGGAATTACAGAGTACCTAGATTTCTATAACCCCCAGATCTCTCCTGGGACATCAAGGTATACAACACTACAGAAATGCAGAATAACAGACACAATAATAAAAATTAAGCACAAATTCAGAATGTCTAAAGCATGGCATAGTTGATAAAGTGAGGGACATGGAGCTAACAGACTGGAGTTTAAATCTCATCCCAGATATTTAGTAGCTTTGTGACTCTGGGTAAAGTCACAACCTCTTAGAGCCTGTTAAAATTAAGAGGATACTGGTAAAACTACCTAAACGGTTGTTGTGAAAGTGATTTACAAATCTTAAAGTGCTATATATAAGCTATTATTAGCTATTAAATTATGCTCAAAGAATAGCAGCTTATGCAGTATATCTTGAAATCCACAAAAGGTAAACACTTTCCCTTGCTGGGAAATCCCTTTGTAAATATTATTTTTCCCAGAAAGACAGCTTCTAGACAGCAGGAACCATTTCATTTTTGTTGTTATATCCCCCTACCTCTTAGCAGAGTCCCTGGCATATAGAAGATGAATCCCTAATCCAGATCACCATTTCATCAGTGCCCCAGCCATGAATCACTTTATTCCCAACTCAATTCATTCTCCTCCCTCCTTCCCCTCATCCCCAAGCTTCTCTTTATATTATCTTTTCTATCAGAATATAAGGTCTTAAAGGGCAGGGAATATCTTGTTTGCTTTTATTTATTTGTAACTATCCAGATATCTCTCTAGAAGCTAAAAACGTGTCCTGTGAATGTGTCTTGAAATTTACAAAAAAAAAATTCACTTTTCCCCTTATATGACTAAAATTAGTATGTACTTTGTTTCATTTCTACGTACACTGATCTTCTGGTTCTGTTTTCAATTTGCATTATTTCCTAAATATTTTTACAATTTTTTTCATGTTACACGTCATTTTAATTGCATTATAGTATTCCACTACAATAACAATCCTCAAGTTATTTAGCCATCACCCTGCTGCTGGAATTTAGGTTGCCTCCATCTTCAAACGGAAAACTCTTTTGTCCTTGCCCAGTGTACTAGATCAGGCTTCGGCTGCTATTGTGCTTCATAGTTTTCAGTGTTTTCAATCCTAACAGCCCTATCCTACCCTAAACAAATAGGACAGATATTATTGTTAGCGTTATTGAAAGATGCCTTATAAGAGACATGGATTCTCTCAGCTGATAATGCATAAGGAGATACCATGTTACAAATTTTTATATATTTTCCAGTTTTTCTCCCTAGCATTCTTTTTTTCTCTAAGAGTCCTGAATTTTAGCATATTTATTGTTTTCATTTTGTAAAAACTCTAATAAAGACTATTAGCACCACTAAACAGAAACACTGGCTAAGAACACTCATCCGTCTTCATCAGTTCCACACTGGCAGGTCACAGAACACAGATGAAAAAGCATTACTACCTTACCGTAAAGAAAGAAGTTCCAGAGAAGTGGGTACATATTCCTCGTACAAAACCTTCATGTGCTTGTAACGTACGAATACATTCTCGTTTAGTCAGGTTCCAAATTCTAACCTATGACAAACAACATCAGGACATTTCCAGTAAATGTGAAATGCTCAAGCAAAGATGA
The DNA here is from genome assembly GCA_023548195.1 of Bettongia penicillata ogilbyi. Lineage (NCBI taxonomy): Eukaryota > Metazoa > Chordata > Mammalia > Diprotodontia > Potoroidae > Bettongia > Bettongia penicillata. The sequence goes on along the minus strand of JAJHZJ010000047.1, from coordinate 9,811,822 downwards.
ACTATATTCCAGGAAAAAGTAAAGTCAATTGCAAGTGGAATGTGTTATTGTTAAATTTGTAGAAATAAAGTCCTTCAGAGAAATATAAAGTTTGATATGTCAAGCAGAAAATAGTCTGTTTTTTTACAGCACTTCAAGGCATTTTCCTTACTAGAAAAAGGAATGACATACAAATAAATTTTGTTTTCTATCATAATACTTAACTATCAATATTGTAAGTGTGACTTACCACTTTATTGTCAACTGTTAAATTGTGCACCGTGAAGGTCTCACAAATTTTATTTGCAACTTTTTTATAGTTTAACAGAAGAGATGCTAGATTCACTCTGACAAACTGAACTGCATCTTGACAATTACTAAAATAAGGCATTAAAAATATTAATAACAAAAGAGCACAGCTTGTGACAAATAGAAACTTTTAAAGAACTATTTTTAGAATAATATTTTTTATTAACTTTCCAAGTCACACTTGCCTCTCCATCACAGGCTCCAGAAAGCACAGTAGACAAGCTCTTTGGATGTTTTGCCATGCAATTTACTCCATCTCTATGGCCGTCGAGGGAAGCAAGGAATGGCTTTGCAAATACTCGTTCCAGTTTGACAGCATTTAGAGCTCTTGTATATTCTCGTGGAACTTCAAAAGGATGCAATGCAGGATCGTAGTTTCTTGGAACTGAAATAAGAATAACAATCATTAATAGCCCAGTTTCATCTACTGTTTCTGCAATGTTTACTCATTTAGTTTTCAACAAATTCTTTTTAAAGGCCTACTGTATGCCCAACACTGCGCTAAATGCTGTGGGTAAAAGCAAAGTGGTATTTGTCCTCAAGGAATTTAATGTAAAACTGAAATGCTTCATAAAGATATGTAAAATAATTCAACTCTGCATTGTTGTTAGTTCTTGTGCTACATAAAACCTGTGTCTACAACTCCACCATAAGCTTAAGGCAGGTGTGCCATGTGTAATTTAAAAAAAAGCACATAGTTAGAAGTACGAGACAGTGCTTGTCCTCACCCTGCCGTAAACTAATAGTATGACCAGGGCAAGTCCCAAATTCTGGGATCTGTTTTCTTAGCTAAAAAATGGTTTCTCTGAGGTCACTTGTACCCCTCAGAGTCAATAATTCCAAGTACCTTAACAATAGATACTGCCTTAGGCCTCTGCTTCCCCGACATTTAGCCCACTTCCCTATTCACAGAAAGATAGGAACTGGTCCTCAGATTTATTGGTATATAGGGCTCCCAGTTAGGAAGCTTCTCTCCCAATGCAAGTACCTTCTCTTTAACTGAATCATTTCTGAAAGTTGTCTAGAAGGGGGTCCTGTAGAACTACAGGCCCAGGGCTAAATCTCACTGGCAGCCTGTTTTGGCCACCTGTTTTTGTACAGAGCCAAGAATGTTTTTTCTATGTTTATATGAAGTTGTATTTAAACACATAAAAAACATTTTTGGTTCATGGGTCCTAGAAAAACACTGGTTAAGTTACATGTGGCCCTCACACAACATTTTGCCAACCCCTGGTCTAAGTCAAGGGATTTGCACAGGGTCAAGAAAGCAATATTTATTGAATCAGGTCTTCCTGGTTTTTGGACCATTTCTCTAACCACTATGGCACACTGACTTCCCTCTCAAGACCTGAATATACAGATGTATAAAAGCTGGTAACAGTTCAAATGCTGGCTCTACTATTGTGGCTTTAGACAACTAATGAAGACCCTCTAGATCACAATTTTTTAAACTCTAAAACGGAGAAACTGGCTAGATTCATTCCTTCATTTAATAAGTATTTATTAAAGCACCTATAACCAAGCACTATGCTAGGAGCTTGGGATAAGAAACTAGCTCCTGTCTTCAAGAAGCTTTCATTTACTGGATGAAAAAACATACACACAGATGAAGAAATATAAAATATAAATACTAACAATGGGAAGAATCAGGACACTGATATGGCACTTAAGCTGAGGCTTGAAGCAAGCTAGAGTTCCTAAGAAGCAGAAATGAGGGAAAGCATTTGAGATCTACAAGAGTTTTTCTCTATACATCCTGTGTCAAATTCAAATTCTATCCATCCTTCAAGGTCTTAGCAATTTAAGCATATTATTTCATGAATGCATTCTAGGCTCAAATAATCTCTTCACAGCCTTGAGCCCATGTCATCTATCTTTATCCTTCTCATTGAATCATGTATCTAAAGCTATAAGAGACTTTAAAGGTCATCTACCCCAACCCCCTCAAGTTACAAATAAGGAAACTGAGGCCCAGGAAGGTAAAGTGACTTGCTTAATGTCACAGGTGTGTAGCAAAGAAAAAAATTTGATCTCAGATTCTCTAAATCCAGTGTCTTTTCACCTGTATCACGGTGTCTCTCCTACTCACCAAGCAACTAAACCTGTGTGTTAAGACATTTCTTGATAATGCCATTTAATTTTCTGTGTGTTTATGAGACGGCTCCCCAATTTAGACTACAAATACTTAGAGGAAGGCAGAAGTAATTCTAGCCATCCCATAAGGCATAACAGTATTTGGAATATAGTGAGACCTTAATAATAATAACAATTTGTAAACAATTTCTACTATACAAAATACAAAAGAGACTAAAAGAAGTCAAAATAATAGAAAAAGATCACTGTCATGAGAATTACAGAAGGTTTTACTTAAAGGAAGTAAGTCTTAAAATAGACCTTCAAAAAGGTATGGAATTTGGATATTATGTTATAGTCTTAACTAAGTGCCATTTGGCACTTAAATGGTCCATAAAATTTATTCCTAGTGGAAACATTATGTAATTAAAATACAGTGACAGAATGTTTTTCACATTGTCATTTCCTGAACCACAACACTTCTATTCTGCCATCTGTTTATCAGCATCTCCTTTACAAGACAAACAAAATCTGAAAATTGAGGTGAAAATTCATGCCCAAAATGAAATTTGGGAGATTATTGGATTTCAATTATCCACATCTTTTCTAGACCTATATAGATTAAGGGAAATAAGAACAACCCAGAAGCTTCCTTCCTGAAAAGCTATTAATCACAAATTAATCACAAAATCACAAAAAAAGCTACCACTTAACTATATGCCCTCATAATCACCCACAGGGACTATATAGCCTGACAGGTCTTTACTCTTTCTTTTCCATTCAAGACACAATTTACTAAGGCTCCTCTTTATGCCAAGCAGCATGCCAGGCTCTAGGGAAACAAAGACAAAAAGTCTCAATCTGGTCCTCCTAACCTTCCCTTACCATCTACAATTTATGATGTTACCAAGATAACCTTTAAATTATCTTGGTCCATCATTTCTACTCAAAAATCTTCAGTGGTTTTCTTTTGCCAATGTTAAGTGAATAACTCTAACACTACCTCGTTGAGCTGTAAAGGGCAAGTGGATAGAATGCTTGGCCTGGACTTAGAAAAACTGAGTTAAATTCTGGCCTCAGACATTTACCAGCTATTTGACTCTGGGCAAATCACTTAACCCTGTTTGCCAGTCTCCTCATCTATAAAACAGGGAAAACAACAGCACCTACCTCCCAGGATTGTGAGGATAAAATGAGATAATTGTAACACTTAGTCCAGTGCTTGGCATATAGTAAGCACTACATAAATGTCATCTATTATTATGATATGTAAGGTGGTTTATGGCAACTAGGTGTCAAAATGGATTAAGCTCTGGGCCTGGAGTCAGGGAGACCTGAGTTCAAATCTTGCCTCAGACACTTACTAGGTGTGTGACCCTGAATTAATCACTTAACCCTGTTTGCCTCAGTTTTCTCATCTGTAAAATGAGCTGGAGAAGGAAATGGCAAATCACTCCAGAATTCTGAAAAAAGCCTCAAATGAGGTCAAGAAGAATTGGATAAGACTGAACAACAAAGTGGTTTGCCTACCCTACCTTAAAGATTCTACGACTAGTATAACCATCTGTATTTTAGGTCTTATACTTTACTAGATTATAAATTCGACTTGAGCAGAGAAACCTTATCTAAACTGTTTCTAAGTCACAAGACCTAGGATGCAAGGCTAACTTCTTGGAGTTAAGGCTCCAAGGGTTTTAACTCCATTTAAATTAACAAGCCCATGAGACCTACTATGTGGGAAGCACAGTACTAGGCCATGAGTTTACAAAAACCAAAAAATTAAGAAAAAAATATCCCCAGTCTCAAAGAGCTTCTATTCTACTGGAGGGAAAACATGTACCCATATAATTAATATAAAACTTATACAGGATTAACTACCAAGAAACTTGGTGCAGGGAGTGTAAAAATACAAGAAAAGGCAACGTAGGAAGTGCCTCTAGGATAAAACATAAACTCCTCTATGAAGCACAAAAGCCCTAGAAAAACTCGACCTTACTATTTACCTATCTTTTCCGTCTCAGCGAACATTATCCCCTTTCCCACTCTCTTCAAACCATCTAAATAGGCCATCTCTCGATTCCTTACACCTACTATCTCCATGTCTTTGTGCTGGCCTCACGCCTGAACTATACTCCACCTTGACCTCCACCTCAAGAGCCTCCTTTTAAGATGCAGTGCAAGTACAATATTCATGAAGACTTTCCTGATTCCTCCAACTATCTGCCTTATCTCCCAAACTAGTTTTGGGAACTAGTATTTATTTACTTCATATATATGTGTGTGAATATCTATGTATATAGGTACACATACATACACACATACAAATACATGCATATCTACACATATTTATACGTAATATATATGTATCCTGTGTATATATTTATACTATGTATATACTATGTATATATTATGAATCCCAAATAGAGTCAAGAAGAAACAGACATGACAATCACAAAAACGTCTTTTAAAAGGCACAAGTGAAAAACAGAAGCATTCCAGGAAAGTGAACATCCTCTGCAACAGTGTTGTTTTACAAAGTACTTAGTAAGTCCTCAGGCTTTCACTTTTGTTTATTTGATGTAACCTACTAATCCAATTTTCATAAAGTGCGCGATTCTCAAATATACCCGTCCATAAGAGAATAGAAAAGTATGGGTAAGTGAAGGGCACAGTCTAAAATTGAGTTTGAAACTTCTTCCACCACATCGTCACCTGAGCTGACAGCAAAATAAAACGATCAGCAAAATATGGCTTAGAAGCAGAGGTAGAAGAAAAAGCAAAGAGAAAAGCAATAAGCCTGTACGTTTCTTAAACCAGATAGATCCCCAGAATAAACCACTTTAGCTTTAAGTGCCGTTAAATTCCTCAACCATCAGAACGGTTAGGTTTTCAACCTGAGGACAATTACATAACTCAATGACGATTTCCCACATGACTCAATGTAAACTGTATAGGATATTAAGTCTCAAATCCCCAGTGTAGATGCCTGAGCTCAGCCAGTACTAGTGCTGAGGTCTTGGGTAAACTACTCCTTTCTCTGGTCCCCTATGGGCAGGGAAGTTTTAATTTTGTCTTCTTGGGCTCCACTGCCCGGCATTGTCTCTGGCACACAGCGGATCTTAATGTTGGCTAAACTAAGGGACCTTCGTTTCATTGGAAAAATAAAGAGGCTGGATTGTACCGCAAGTGGGGAAGTGCTCTGTGTTGGGCCTAGAGTCGGGAAAACCTGAGCTCAAATCCTGCCTCAGTTATTTAATAGCTTTTTGGGGCCGTGGACGCGTCACTTCACTTTTTCCTGCCTTAGTCTTCTCATTTTGAAATGAGGAAAATAGCAGCGCCCGCCTTCCCAGGTGGTGGTAACAAGAGATTTCTGTAAAGCCCTCATTATTAAACACTGGAGCTTAGTAACAATGCCATTATTATCTCGAAGAGCTCCTCCAACCCCAACGCGATCTGACCGCACCGCCCTCTTCAGCTTAAAGAAAGTAATCTGCGAACTTTCAAAGTCCTCCCTCCACAGGGAGAGTTCGGGCCCTCCCGGTACCGAGGCTGCGGAACCTCCGACGCTCCGGTGAGCGCCCCTCGAGTGTCCTCCCACTCGGACAGCGAACCCGGGCGAAGAACCCGAGCGCGGACGGAGAGTAAAAAACCAGAGCCAGATGCTCGGGCCCCGACCACCCTCCTTCGGGGGGCCGACCGGGCTCCGCGTAAGGAGAGGCGGCCGCGGGGGGCTGCTCGGTGCCACCTCTTCCACTCCCGACAGCCGCTCACCTCTCTGTAGGTCCAGCTTGGTTTCCCGGACGTAATGGTCCGGGTTTCGGCTCAACATTTTCACCTTCATCTTGGCGACCGCGGCGCACTCCCACCACCAAATTCCCCCGGCACACGCGACTTCCGCCTTCCCCACAGATCGTCGTCGCCCCTTCCGTCCACGTGAGCGACATCGGGCGGAAGCTGTCTTTCAATCATCGGCCCAAGCCAGGCCCCGCCCACGACCCGGAGGTTGGTACTTTTTCTTCTTCGGAAAGCGGAGGCGGGGTCGCTGGGGGCGAGCCTCCCTACTGCGGCTGCGTGACGCGCGTTCCGCCCCACCCCCCACGCCCCCGTGGCCTGCACGCTCGTTCGCCGGCTTCCGCCGCGCCCCCTCCCCCCCCCCCGCCCCACCACGCCCCCCGCCTTCGGCTGCCGGAGGCGTCTGCCGGCACCCGAGCGCTGGTGGCGCCGACCCCAGCTCGTGGCCGGCGCTGTTCCGCCCGTCCCGGCGGCGCGGCCGCTACAGTGGAGGCGGCAGCGTCTCGTCCCAGCTCCGCGGCCCTGGGCGCCGTGGTGTCCGCGGCCCCCGACATCATGACGGCCCAGGGCCAGTCGACGGCCGGGTCATCGCCCGTGTACACCGTGTTCCGTCACGTGCGGTACGAGAACCTGGTGGCGGGCGTGAGCGGCGGCGTCCTCTCCAACCTGGCGCTGCATCCGCTCGACCTGGTGAAGATCCGCTTCGCCGGTAAGAGGCCGCGGAGGAGGAGGGGGCGCGCGCTGCTGGGGGCTGGGGGGCGGGCGGGGGCGGGGAGCCTGCCCTGCGCGGCCTCCCCTCCGGGGGACCCTGGTGCGCCGATGTGGGGCAGCTTTCGGGCGGTCTCTGGTGAGCAGTCTGCCCCCTGCAGCGCGCGCGGGGGCCCCCGGAGGCGCTGCCACGAGGACGGTTACGGGGAGACAAGCCCACGACCCGGCGGGCACCAACGAAAAGCAGCCCCCGGGCGGGGGAGGACGGCACCTGACACGTGGGCAGGAGGGTTAGGGGGATGGGGAGTCCGCGGTTCTCCTCTTGTGACCTGCACCTTTGCCTTTGGAGCTGTCCTCTTGGAATACCCGAATTAAAATTACCCGAGTAATTGAGGCACGGAGAGATTTAGTGTGGCTACCCGGCTGCAGTAGGACTTGAACCCGCGTCCAGGTTAACTGTCAGCAAGCCTTTATTAAGCGCCTGCCACGTGCCGAGTACTTGGAGCGCTGGGGATGTCAAGGAACTCTCCCTTTCTTGAAGAAAGGCCATGGTGGAATTTTGGAAAGTTTGAGCGTCTTATTTAACGGGTCCTGAGCCATCCCAGTCAGTGTCAGTACTGCGGCCACGAGGCCACCTGTGCTTCTCAGGTTCGGCCCCTAAAGAAAAGGGATTGGTTCTGTCGAAGGGGACCTAGAGGGCTGCATACATGTGCCCACGAGGCTGCAGGTTTCCCACCCCACTCCCAGTCGAGTTCAAATCCCATTCCCTGATGAATCAGCCTTTCCTGCCCCCTTAATACTGGTGCTGATCTCGTTATTCCCGTACATACTTTGTATATACCGAAGTTGTTTGCTTGCTGTCTCCACCTGTGGATCTCTATCTACCAATTTGTAAGCCCTTATTACGGACCCACTAAGTAATGGGGCAAAAGACTGGCCCTGCCTTCTGGGAGGTCAGAATATATTGGGGGAGGCAACAGTCTGGTTAGCACATTGCCTGGCACATGGGACATTTAATCCGCGATTGCTTTGATGTTTACTCACTGGATGAGCATTTAACCTCGTTGGGCTTCTTTATCTGTCAAATGAAGGTTATAGTATCCTACTAATTACCTCAGAATCTAACGAAATGTTTTATTTAATCTCAATATTAGAAAGATTTTTCTAAGACTTAACTGAGTTCAAAAATACAGTGAGCTGTTTTTCTGAAGTAACTGTCTCTGGAAATGTTCAAATGGGGACTGAATGACAGTCTGAAGAGAGAATATTAAGTATTTAATAGTATTTAATAGCACTCTGTGCCAGATGTTATACTAAGGATTGGAGATAGGAAGATAAGCAAGCAAGACACATTTCCGGCTTTCAAAGAACTTCCTTTCTAATGGGGAAAGATTGTACGTAAAGGGATAAGAGTGTGGTGTGAACATTACCTAGCAGTAACATGAAAGCCTTGTTCCTATCAAAATAAGTCTAAAATACACCTAACAGAGCCTGGCATCCTATTGACTGGCTCCTTCATTATGGGAGAAGGAGGAGGAAGAAACAGGAATGATGACTAGATTAAAAGCAGGATTGCTCAACAGTGAGCAAGCATTTATTAAACTTACGCTCCATGCTAGGCACTTGTACTAAGTGCTGGGGATTCACACAAAGGCAAAAAACATTCCTGCCCTCAAGAAGTTCACATTGTAGTTGGGGAGACAGCATAGCCCAAACTATGAACATACAAGAAAATACACAGAGTAGATGGATTATCTCAGAGGGAGGGCATAGGAGGAGGAAGACCAGAAAAGGCCTTCAGCAGAAAGTGCAACCTGAGCTGAGTCCTGAAGTTAGTGACCAGGAGGAGGGAAAGCCCTCCTGGGATGGTTAATAGCCAATGAAAATGCACAGAATGAAGGGACTAGGAGTGGAGTGGAGTGTGGGAGGTACAGCAAGAAGGCAGGTGCTGCTGAATGTTATAGTCTTAGAAGACTGGGCCAGGTGGGAAATGACTTTAAATGCCAAATAGATCATTTTATATTTAGAGATATGAAGCAAGGTTAGTACTATATACTATGCATAGATATACATACTTGTGTATGTTTTTTTTTTCTAGGCATGTGGTAGAGTTTGCACTATGGTGGTAGCCATCGATGAATAGTAGCTAGGAAATTTAGATCTTGGAATTAGCAGCGTAGAGTTGAAAATGGAAACCTTGAGTGCTGATATGTTCACCAGGCAAGATATTATAGAGCAACTGTTTTTAAACTGGGATCCTTTGACTTTTTTAAAAATACATTTTGCTAACTTTGAACATAATTGCTTTCCTTCATGATTCTATGCATTGGAAAACATTTTGAGAAGGAATCCATGACACAAAAAGGGTTAAGAATCCTTGATAACTCTTCTTAGTTATTAGTGCCCTTTTCCTCCTTATATTTCTTTGTCTGTGTGTGTTGTATCCCTTATTGTCATGTCTGTTTCTCAAGGGCCAGATCAGTTTTTCATTTTTATCTTTGTATCTAGTCCCTTGTACATGGTAGATAGTTAATGAACATACTTCAAATTGAATTTTTGTGATTCATTCACCATTTTATCTGCAATTTTCAAAGCACTTCTCACTAGACTTCTATTACTCTTTTAAAAATGTTCAGACTTTATTTACATCATTTCTTCTTTGTGTTGCCCCACCCTGCTCTAGCTTGACTGATTTTTTTATGCCTTAAATATCCAAGGAGGCTAAGGTATTCACGCTTGAAGTCATAGGACTTCCTCTCAACACAGTACTAATTAGATATGCCACCCAAATGACTGTTAATCACATATTGACTTGTGATATTGTTTATATTACATAAACCCTTACATGTTTATGCTTTCTTCATCTTAAGAAGATTTTAAATTCCGTAAGGATTTTCTGTACTACTCCTCACCACCTAGGTCCTAGAACTTTGGCTTGCCTCTCAGGTGCTCAGTTTTTGTTGACTGATTACTAGCTAACTTCTCAGCCGCTGAAGATTTTAATACAAATGTGAAACTATAGGGAGGTTGGAGGACAGGAAGGGGATCATGCAAAATGAGACGTCTTCATTTAATAGTTTTCAACTTGTGTACTGTCTTTCTAGTAATATGAATTTTTATGCTCTAGTGATATAACTTTGATAAAATATTTTGTTTTTCTTTTTAAGCTCTGCATATAATAGTACTAGGGCAGCTAGTATATAGTAAGTACCATACATGACAGTTATTATTATAATTATATGTAAAGTGATTTAGGGCAACTAGGTGGTACCAGTGAATGGAGAGTTGGGTCTGGAGTCAGGAACAGCTGAGTTCAAATTTGGCCCTAGACACTTAGTAGCTGTGTGATCCTGGGCGCAGGATTTATATGCCTCAATTCCTCATCTATAAAATGAGCTGGAGAAGGAAATGGCAAACCACTCTAGTATCCTTGCCAAGAAAACCCCAAGTGGGGTTTGCAGAAAGTCAGACACAACTGAAATGACCAAACAACAACATATAATAGTACTTCATGGACATGTCTCTGACTGAGTATAGTATAGAGTAAAATATTATATTAGGGAATAATATTGTCTGCAAAGAGGATGGAAATTACCTATAATGATGAGAATTTTGACACATAACTTTTCAAAAAAGTAAATGTAGAGATCTTTGGACTAGAGCCACAATCAGTTGATCTTTGACAAGCCAAGTGCTAAGCTCCACCTGGGGAGGATTACAGTGATATGAGCTTCCTATTGAAAGAAATGAAGGAGAGATAAATAGAGAGGTAGTTTAGTGGATCAAGACTTATGTAACTGGGAAGAGAAGCCTGAAACCCAAGGAGACCATCAAAAAGAGCTGAGAAAAAAAATTGAATAATTCATTTAAAGGAGTAGCTAAACTGCATTATTGGGCAGATTAGTTATAAAAGGAATTGAGTTTCCCTTTCAACTATTAATGATTCCTCTCTAATCTCCACTGGGAGTGGGGGGTAAGAACCTGCTTTATTTATTAAAACAGATTAGAACTGTCAGAACTTTGGAGTTTGTAGATTTAAAAAAAAAACCCTTCATTTTTTTGTAACTAGCTAACATACAGTTGTCATTTTTCACAATGTAAAATATTTGTCAAATTCAAAAAAAGAAATCTGATTTTCCCTTTATATGCATATATACATTCGTTATTCAGCATTTTGTCATTCGTTGTTTAAGAGAATTGATTTTTTTGTTTTGTTTTTCATTTGAAGGTGATTTTCACATAATTTTAGAGCTAAAATGGATCTTAGAGACCAATTAGTCCAAACTATACTTGAAAAAAATGCTTTTTACAACATATACAAGTGATCACAACTTTTGCACATAAACACCCTTCACTGAGGGAGAATCCACTTCCTCCTTACACTGAATATTACACTTTGAATAACTCTTGTTAAGAAATTTTCATTGCAGTGTTTTCACATGATTGCACATGATAACCTATATTTGATCACTTACCATCTCAAGGAGGGGAGGAGGGAAGGATAGAGTTTGGAACTCAGAACTTTAGAAAAAATTGTTTGAAAAAATGGTTAGGGGAAAAATAAAATGTATGTTAAAAAAAGAAATTTTCTTTACATGAAATCTAAATTTGCCCCTTTGAAACATCCACCGATTACTTTAATAATATGATGTTGTACATAGAGTTGCCTTGGAATCAAGACTTAAGTTCAAATCCAGCATCTAATACATCATCAAGTATTTATTAAGTATCATCTGTATCAGATAGTGTGCTAACCCTTCAGAATACAAATAAAAAGAATTCAAAAATATTTTTTCCAGCTCTGAAAACTAATTTGGTACTAGGTTGCAAAGGCTTTAAAAGCTAAACAGAGGAGTTGTTTTTCTAGAGGCAGTAGGGAGGCACTGGAATTTATTGAATAGATTGTGCAACATCTAGTCATCAGTTAAAGAAAAATAATAACTGTGATCATGAACAAGTAATTTCTGTAGCATTTTGAGGGCTTTAGGAAAAAGTGCTGTGTGGACCTGAAATTTTAAAGGAAATTTTTGCTTACATAAAGGATTTCATCTTAAGAATTTTTTTCTCACTCAAAGAATTATGCAATGTCAGGACACACTATGTCCTGTTTACCATCAATGACAATCTTAACCTTGAGGCCTCAGTTTTCTTATTGGTAAAAAGAAGTGGTTGATTTAGATGACCTTTGACATCCTTGCTAGGTCCTTGATTGTAGGGGGAAGGTGGAAAGGGAAAGGAATAAATCTTTCTAAAATACCTACTATTCACCAAGCACTAAGTGTGCTAAGCACTTTACCAGTATCTTATTTGAGATAGAATAGGTAGAATTCAGTTTTAACTAATTTTTTATGTTCTTTTTTGTGTAGTGAATGATGGACTGGAACTGAGACCAAAATATAAAGGAATAGTACATTGTTTGACCACTATTTGGAAAATTGATGGACTACGAGGCCTTTATCAAGGAGTAACTCCAAATGTGTGGGGTGCGGGTTTATCTTGGGGACTCTACTTTTTCTTGTAAGTATGTCAACAGAGATTTTATCATATCCTATGAGAGAGCATGGATTGTTTAAAATAATATTTACTCTTCCTTTTATGGCATAATGTTGATAAAGCTAAATAACCAGTCTCATCAACTTGTTGAGATTTGTGTAAAGAACTTGGAAAGGTGCTATGAAACAGCCTTCGTTGTCTCTGGTTTTAAATATATTTATAGTAAGAGAGAGCTTTACATTTAAGAGAAGGCTCCTTTAATATACATTTACTACCTAGTTTTCCCTTATAAAAAAACTAATTGTCCAGTCCCTAGTTGTGTTGCCAAGTCAGTATTCACAGCACCAAGGGTGACTATGAATATGCCAGCGTAGTTCTGAATTGCAAAGTATAACAGACTCTCCATATAGAAGGCAGAAGAAAAATATTTATTCAAATACCAGAAAGCCAAATCCATCATAGTAACCAAGAAATCAATACACATTAGCACTGCAGGGGACAAAGTCATTCCCAAGTCTTCCCTCGCTCCTGGGGCCTTCCCACAAGCAAACACTCACAAGACTAGCTTTGCCTGCATCCTCGCTCCGCTGGCCCTAACCACTCTCACACACTACCTCCCAGTTCTGCTTCACCCTTCCTGTTACAACCATTCAGCAAGCTTCTCTTACCACATGTGACTTAGGCTTCCGTGTGATTTAAGCGGATCCCATGGATCCATTAATGAATGGCAAGATCTTGCCATTTAAATTACCATTACACTAATAGAAATAAATTTTTCTTCTAATGTCCATGTATTGCTATTAATAGTTCATATTTACTCCTGACAATGTACAGGACAAAGAAGTGAGTATCACTTACCTTGATTTTGCCATTATGTAACAGTTTTGGTTAACCATTGTTGGAAGGTATGGAACTTGAGTCTAACACTTAAAATGAAAATGTGTTTATTGTCTGTGGATTATAGTCATGTGTAGAGTTCATGATTATCAGTCTTATATTGGGGAGGAGGTGTTGGTTCTGGAGTTCTCCAAGAATACAAAATTCCACATCGTGAACCTGGAAGGGTGGAGAGGTCAGAGGTGAATGTTGGCTCTCACATAACCTTAAAAAAAACCATACAACAATGCTACATGGGAACTATAGGTGAAAGAGAGAGAGCTTGCGTGGCTGAAAATACAGAAATGAAGATGCCTCAAAAGGACCACAGCATCTTCTTTGCTCTCTAACATTTGATCAACTTCACTTCTTAGTTCTTCTTTTTGGTCTCCTTCAAAACCTGTCCTGTCTCTGCCATTTGGAAATAGCTGCAATCTTTTAGACGGAGAACAAAACACATATGACTGTAACACTGTCATATTCTCATGCTGTTTATGAGCCAGAATGGACCTTAGAAATCATCTAGTCCAATTGGTTCATTTGGTAGATGTAACTGAGACCCAGAGAACTTAAGCAACTTAACAGGGGTGTTTATACATGGGGCAGAATTCTGCCATTAAACCCAGTTCTCCAAATCTGTTCTTTACCATACATACCTTCTCAGCATTCTCTACCATAACACGTAGGAACACAATAGCATGACTTTGTCACATAACCATGTGATATAGGAAGAGAGCCTGAGTTGATACAGTTTGCAAACCATCCATGCATGCCCATGCTGTGTGATTCTTGTCTATTTTTCCTGTAAATCTGCCATGGGGGGAGGGGACGCACTGTGCTGGAAACCTTCTTCTAGGTCTTTTGACATTGCATGAATAGTAATGAGACATATCAGTTATCCCTCATTATCACGATTTGACTGGTTCATCTTTTTACCCAGTTAGATATTTCTCTGACACATTTTATACTGCTTTACCCTTATAATTCCTCATTTGTAATGTGTTCCGATCTTATCACCACCATGTATCTTCTTCATTGCTCTTTGGGTAATCCTCAAGTTCAGTCCTTTAGGAACTGTAGTGTTCAACCAAATAGTCAACAAGCACTTATGGAACGCCAGCTGTGTGCAAGGCACTGTATTTCATGACTCACAGCCATACAGCATCATCGATAACACTTCCATATTTTAAAAATCAGCCTTTTCTTTAAGGAGAAGCTTAGGCTTATTAAAAGAATGATGCTAAATATGTAAAGTAATTTCTGAAAAGTACGTTATTTGTCCATCTGGAGTAATTGTCCAAAGTATATTTACTAACAAATGAATATGGTTACCTTTCAATTTTGTGCGATAATCTAGACAACAGTCTTCATTTTTATTTTGTTTGATTCCCCCACCCTCACCCCCAGGGAAGATAGGCTAAACTATCGAGTTCTTATGCGTCTTATTTAGAAGACTGCATTGTTCTGGGGCTTGATGCACCCAGCAAAATGACATTTGCAAACAGGAGCTTTTAGAACACCTCAGAAATCCTTCCCTATGTGGATTCTGACAGTGGTGAATACCTTTGACAAACATACATCTTCTCGGTGTTAAATTTTTTCAGGGTATCTTATATGGTTTCAACATCTGCATGGGAAACACTTTTTGGAGTAGGGTCTTTAAAGCAAATGCTTTTTTTATAATCAGCAAACAAGTAAGAGCTTGTTTTCTTTATGTCTTTCAGTCTTTCGCATGATTGTAAACATGGGATATGGGATCTGCTATAAAACGTTTTTTTGCAGAAGGCTTGCTTTTTCCTTCTCATAATTCCGTCACAAATGCACTCTTACAGAATTTTGAGAGACAATAATAAATGTGTAAGTCAAAGCAATTCTGAGTTATTTTGCCTTTCACCCTGCAAATGGACAAAGATGACAAAAGGTAGAAATAGTAAATGTAGCAAATGGTAAAAATGATGGAAATAGATGTACACAGGCAGTCGGTGGAACTGTAAATTGGTCCGTTATTCTTTTACTCAAATATTCCATTGCTAGGCCTACATCCTGAGGAAGTTAAGGACAAAGAAAGATGTTGTGTACATCAAAATATTCATAACAGCAAATGACTGGAAACAAAGTAGGTGCTAGACAGTTAGGTAATGGCTAAATAAATTGTAAAAAAGAAAAGCAGTAGAATATCATTGCACATTAATGAATCCACCAAGAATTTTTAAATACATACTGTGGGTCAGCAACCAAGACAAAAACGATCCAGTTCCTCTCTCAAGGAGCTTACATTCTATAGAAACAAAGATGAAGAATTCAGAAAAACATGGGGCAACTTTATATGGATTGATGCAGAATGAAGTAACCTAACAGTATACATGACTACAGCAAATTAAGTGGGGAAAAAACCCGATGAAACAAAATGGAATGCTGTTTAATTATAATGATTTCGTTTGGCTAGAGAGAAGAGCTGAGAAAATATACTTTCTTCAATGGAAAAGTCAGGTGCTATGGGTGTGGAACGCCTGTCAGACTCAGTTGACATTATAATTTGTTTTTGTTGAACTGCTTTTCTTTTGAAATGTTTCTTGTAAGGACAAGACTTGCTAGAGAGGGAAGGAGGAAAATGTGTTTGGAAACAGATATGGTGTAAAAACTTAAAGGCATCAGTAAAACAAAAAAATGAATGATTTTATAGAGGGAGAAAAGTAGGTAAATGGCTTAGTAGTAAATTATGTAATAACATCCTTTTGTACTCTCCCCTTGAGGGTACAGTTCTAATGAATTCTTCAATGCCCCAAAAATAGGGTCACTTGCTGGTCAGACCTTCTTTATGTATACTTGGTCTGGTCCAACTGTTCTCTTCAGTGCCATTTCCATTTCCTCATGTAGCACATCTGTATGAGATGTTAAAGGGCATGTGTGATGTCTCTATTAATTTTGATGGTGAAGCAAGTTTGTAGTGACACCTTTGTTGTCCTTGGTTCCATATTTCTCTTAACAGTCAGGAAATTCTTTTAAAAGTAGATTGATTTTCCTGTTTGCTATTTTTTTTAAAAAGGCTACATAGAGTGTTTGTTAAGTGATGATAACATTTCCCTATTTGGTACTTTGCCCTCAATTAAAACATGTATCCACAAAACAATAATGTTTTGTGTCATTGTTGACACAGTGTTGGCACAACGACACTGGGTCATTGTCAGTGGTCCAAAGACCTTCATGTGAGAGGAAAATGACTATTCCTTCCACTTTTCAAGTCTTCTAACAAAATGATAATAGTTTTCTGGAGCCCAGACTGGATACCCTCCTCCTTTAGAGAGCATTCTTCCTGGACTTCTTAAGGTTGAAATTACTGTTTCTGATGACTCAGAGTCATGATTATGAACTTTGGCTGTTGAGCTATAATACAAGGATGTCCTCATGGCCTATTGAGGTGAGACTCTTTGTCCACTTGTTCATCATCCTAGATTGCTATGCTTTTCCCTCCTGTTTTTGCTTGGTTTTTTAAAAACTGATTTCTCTCTTTAAATTTTTTGTCTATTCCCTTACTGTCATCTATTGCTTCTTTGTGTCAGAGCCTCTTCCTCCCTTCCTGACTGATGATCAGGCTTCTTCAAGTTATGAATAAAATAAGGGTAGATTATAAGTGAATTCCTGAGGGACTCTCTATTGAGTAAAGTTCATCTAATTTATAACATTTTTTTGCTTACTTTCCTGACTGTGTTTCAAGTAGTTGACATTGTTAGCTAAATGACTTTTAGATAAGTATTATTAAAATTAAAAAAGGTTATTTCTCAGATTTGTTCTTTTTTCTTTTTCGTAACAGTATATGAGACTTGAGTTGGGAAACTTGGTCCTAGTCTCTGATCTGTTTGATCTGTGTTATTTTGGGCAAATCACTTTACCTGCCTGGGCTTCAGATTCCTCATCTGCAAAATGAAATGGTTAGACTAGGTGACTTCTAAGGTGTCTTGCTATTAGAAAAGATATTTCAATAATAGAATTAATTTTTCACAAAGATTACCAAATAGAAGGTCTCTTATTTTCATCAGGGAAATCATTTATATAGAACCTACTATTTTCCAGGCATTATGTTAAGTCCTTTTACAAATACTATCTCCTTTGATCCTTACAACAACCCTGGGATGTAAATGCTGTTGCCCACATTTTCTAGTTGTGGAAACTGGCAAAACAAAGTGACTTGCCCAAGTCCCAAAGCTTTAGGTTGGATTTGAATTTAGGTCTTACTGACTCGAATCACAGGGCTCTTTCTAGACTAGAGGTTCTTAACCTTTTTGTGTTATAGACTTCTGTGGATGCTTCAGAATAATATTTTTAAATGCACTAACTAAAACACATAGGAACAAAGGAAATCAATTATAGTGAACTAGTTATTAAAAACAAATTCATAGACCCTCCCAGATAAGAGCTCCTGTTCTAGACTATTAGGTCACCACCATCACTAACCACTCTCCCTCCCACTCCCTTTTCTTATTACTGTACAATACAACACGAGCCTCCCTCAGACTTACAACCTAGCTGTCATCCTCAACTTTTCACTATCTCTTACCCTTCATATTCAATCTGTGGCCGAGGCATGTTGATTTCAACTTTACATCTCCCCAATATGCCTCCTGCTCTCCTCAGACACTGCCACCACCACTCTGGTGCAGGCCTTCATCACCTCATGCCTGGACCATTGCAATAGCTGCTGGTGGGTCTGCCTGCCTGAACTCTCTTCTCACCTCCAGTCCATCGCTCATTCAGCCACCAAAGTGATTTTCCTAAAGTGAACACCCAGCTATGTCAAACCATACTCAGTAAACCCCAGCATCAAAGTCCTGTTTGGTGTTAAAAGCTCTTTATAACCAGACTCCTCCTGCCCCCATACATATCTTTCCAGGCTTCTTACACCTCCCTCCCTGCCACATGTTCTTCAATCCAGCAACACTGATTTCCTTACTGTTCCACAAGTAAGACACTCCATCTCTTTTTATTGAAATCATATTTTATTTTCCCCCAATTACATGTCAAAACATTTTTAACATTTTTTGGGGTTTTTTAAGTTTTGAGGTTCAAATTTTATTCCTCTGTATCTTCCCCCCTCCCTGAGCATTAAGCAGTCTCCTATGGGTTATACTGTGTAATCATGTGAAACATGTCCACATTAGTCATTTTGACACTCTATGTCTTGACTCTAGGCATTTTCTCTGGCTGTCCCCTGCGCCTGGAATTTCTCCCTCCTCATCTCTATCTGATGGCTTCCTTTTAAGTCCCAACTAATATTTCAGCTTCTACAGAAAGCATTTCCCAATTCCTCTTAAGTTTTTAGTGGCAGCCCCTCTGTTATTTCCTGTTTTTTTTAAATTTTATTTCATATTTATGTAGCTTAACTGTACATATTGGTTTCCTTCTCACCTCTCCACTCTCCCCTCCTTTGTGAGTTCCTCACAGGTGTTTCTTTTGCTTCTTTTTGTATTCCCAGCACTTAGCACAGTGTCTGATGCATGGCTGGTGCTTAATAAATGTTTATTGACTGACTATTTTGAGTCTAGAATATGAATACCATCTCCACATCCTCAGTGGTACTACTGATTTTAGATAATTCTTAACCTCTTTAATGACTTTAGTACTGGCTGACATTTTAAATTTCACGCCATCATTTTCACTATTTGCACATCTGGCATATTGGACTTATAATACCTCAGATTTATTAGCAGTAAGCTGCATATGGTTACTTCCAGAACTGTTCTACCTTCAACTTCTCGGATTCTTGAATTCCTTCTCCTTGACTATTCTCATGTCTTCATATCTTTTGAAATTATTCTTTGTCTTAATCACAACCTCTAGTCTCTATTCTTCTAATTATGAAGTTATAGAATTTTTAAAGCTAGAAGTACCTCAAGATAATCTAGTTTAGCCTCTTCATTTTTACAGATGAGGAAACTAAGGGTCTGAGAGGTGAATGATTAAAAGTCCTTTAGCCTCCCTCTGGTTTCATTGCTTCCATTGTAGAACCATGATTAGCCATGTCAGCCTACTCACTATGGTGCTTTATTAGCAACTTTAAATGCCTTAATATTTTCCAACTAAGTCAGTTGTAAAAACAGAGTCATTTGCATCTACTTTGTCTGCTTTCACTGCAGAATTACAAAAAGTTATCAGAGAAAGTCACTAAAGTATGCAACTAACTCCTTTACAGAATTGCACTCTCTAATCCAATTGGTGACCCATGGCTATGATGATGAAGCTGGGCCTGTGTCATCATCTAGCTCAAACACTGCAGCTCAGAGAGAGGTTAGGAGACTACAAAAGAGCTAGACTTATCATGCTATTACAGGTGATCTTGGTCTTGACTGCTACTCAGCAGTTTTTTAAAAAAATTATTAATCTTTTGATGACTCCTTATCACATGCCCCCAGTTCAGGCTTTCCTTGACCCCTTACTCTAAGCAACTCTTTTTGTTCACCTGATTTCTGTTAATATCAATACAATTCTCCAAATCATTCACACTGAAAACCTTTAAGCAATTTAGGAAGTGCTGAAGGGTTTGAGAATAGAAAAAACTTAAGAAACACTGATTTAGTCAACTTAGAATCAGAAGATCAGTGTTCATGTCCTGATCTCCTATTTGATAGCTGATATAACTGTGAGCAAGACACTTAATCTCTCTGAGGGTCTATTTCTTTATTTATAAAATGGGAGAAATTTTATTTCACAGGGTTGTTGTAAGGAATGTGCTTTGTAAACCGTATAGTATAGTGGAGTTTTGAGTTATGTAAGCAATTGGTTCCCAAGGGCTTTTGGGGTTTTGGGGGGTTTTTTTTGGCCATATCTTGTTTTATCATCCTTTCCCTTCTATTCCCAGAGTCAAAATATTTGAGAATTAAAAGCAATCTTTGCAGCTGTTCAGTCCATCGTGCAACGTAAAGGATTATCCACTGCAACATACCTGACAAGTAGCCATCCAATGATCTCTATTAAGAAAGAACCCAGAACCTTCTGAGGCAGCTCATTTCATTTTCTGATGGTTTTAATCGTTAAGGAATTTATCTCTGATTTTAGGTTGTTGATCCCCTAGGATCAAGAACATGAACTTATTTAAACTCTGTATTTATCCCCACATCCTCTGCAACAATACCTTGCATGTAATAGGTGCCCAATAAATATTTGTTGAACGAATGTTTCTCCTTCTAAAACTCCTCTTGTTTTTGTCTTTTTTTCCCTGTCATCAGATCATTGATTAAATATATGCCTAAATAAAATGTAGTCCATCCTCCACCTTGAAGGAAGTATTGATATTACTAAATACAGAATGAAATTATACTTTATAACTGCTTTTTGCTTTCATGATGCAGCTTCTCAGGTGCTTTGGAAAAAACTCCTGTGAAAGCCCCATTTTTTTTTTGTTTATGTTATAGTTCAGCGTTAAATATTATAATTGATGGCAGCAACATATTTTCAAATAATTCAAAATACTAATATGTAGTGTGTGTTTTCTCATCTTCTTTGAAATCTCTTGTTTAATTCTTTTAGCTACAATGCCATTAAATCATATAAGACAGAGGGGAGAACAGAACGGTTAGAGGCAGCAGAGTACCTTATTTCAGCTGCTGAAGCTGGTAAGAAAATGCATAATTCGTAAAAATCTTGTCACATCAATGTATAAAAACTTCAGTATTGTTTTATCATACCTTTATAGTGATTGTTTTCCATTCAGCTATATTAATTGACTAAAATTGGATATTATGGGGAATTCTTGGGATGACTTTTTACTCTGGATAGATTTGAAATTATTTTCAATATCTAAGCAAAGTTGTAGATCCATTAGTAATAGGAAACAAATGGTATAGACTGCAGAAAGAAAAAAATTAGTGTTTTAGTTTCCCAGTTATTTAATTTAGGACATTGTTTAATAGGTTGGCATGTGTATGTTTTGTAGAACAAAAATATGAAGTGTGACTTATTCCCTTATCTGGTTCACTGCTTAACATACTACAGTTTAATAGATGTTGATTAACTACTTAGAAAACCCAGAAAATATGTAGCTATTAAAAAAGTTATAAAATTATTTTTTTTGTTTTACATATTTGTAAAAATCATTAAAATTTTATAGTAATTTGTTTCTGTTTATCTCATTTTTATGGAATGAACTGTGATTGAGAACTTGGTTTTTTTTATTGAGATATTTAAATATAAGGGCAGAGCATGGGTTTATGTTGGTATAAATAATTTGCTTTATCCACCTATGTCTGCTTTGCTTTGTACGGTGCCTGATACACTACTACTTGGAATAAGGCCTGTATTCTTTTTATAGTGGAGATGATTCATAGTATGCTGAAATTACTTCCTTAAAGGAGCAAAGTGCTCCGAGAATGAATTTATTAAATCATTTTTTAGATGATGGCCAAATTACAAACAGGCTATGTTCCAAAATTAATTTATAAGTCACTTCTTTAGAAATCAAAAGATATTTCCCATATTTTTCCTATATATCTCCCATAGAAACATGATATATGGAAATTTTAAGTTCTTGTGCTAGACCACAAAAGCCTATTTTACCTCTAGTGAGCATTAATGTTGTATTTTTTTAAATTATATAACTTTTTTGATGGGTAGTATAGCAACCTAATCATTTAAAATATTCCTGTGAGAAGTGTTCCAGTCTTCACAACAGAAAAGGCAATGTAGAAGCCCAGTAAATATAACTCTCTGTTCCCCTTCTCTCCCTCCCCTTTCCCTCTTCCCTCCACCCCCATCCTAGGAACCAGTGGGAAGGAGGGAGCAATGAAGAAGCTAGCTTCATTAAGTACCTTCACTATTTACCTACTTTGGAACACCCAGATACCCACTCCAAGTCAAGCTCTTGAAAATATACTCAAGTAGTGAGTTATGATCCCCCTTTTATCACCACTCCAAGGAGTGCTGTAACCAACAGACCCCACTATCCACAGTAAAATCCTGCCATCTCCCCAAAATGCTGCTTCTCTCCTATCCTTCTGCAGCTAAGGCCACTGGCTCTCCTAAAAGATGGGAGCACAGTGATTTAGGTCCTTTCTTTGCCTCCTGGTTTTCAGAGTCCATCCTTGTCTTCCAACAATATTTTTAAATATTTATAACATTCATTAACCAAGAAATACATATGTAATTAAACTTCTCTATTTTAGGGGCCATGACACTCTGTATTACAAACCCATTATGGGTAACAAAGACTCGACTTATGTTACAGTATGATGTTGTCAGTCCTTCACAGAGGCAGTACAAAGGAATGATGGATGCACTTGTAAAGATATATAAATTTGAAGGTGTACGTGGATTGTACAAGGTACTTTTTATTTGGTTGTTTTAAATAATTGTGATAGGTAGATAATTATATCTTGTTATTTACATAGTTGCCACATAAATTTTCATTCACCTTTTAGGTTCAAGGTTCAGATTCTGAAAGGTTCCAGTACTCAGGTCTAAAAAGAAACAAGCCTATGACCAAGTAATAATTTTAATGAAAATTTTAATTATAATAATACACAGTATGGGTATTTTATCTCTTTAGGCTATTTATATTTACTGCCATATGATGCATCACTGTGACATGGATGGGAGGGGAATAGAATTGTTCACAATTTTGTAAGCATCTCATTTTAATATGTAGGTAATTTGGCATGCATTTAATGCTTAAGCTTTGAACAGTTCTGGTGGTTAGAAGAATATTTAACTTGCTTTATAGAACAAGTTATAAGAGAAGCAAGAATTTTTCAAATTTTACAGTTTACAATTGTAAATAAATGTTTAAAAAAGAGATTAGCAGTGTCAGATCAGTAATGCAAATGATGGCAACAGATGTCAGCTTCAAATTCAGTACAAACACTATAACCTGTATTTTCTGCTATTTACAATTCATATTTTAAATGACCTATCAGTTCAATCTTTAGCCTCTTCGAGGCTGTGGGCAGGATAAGCAAAATTTATTCCCAGATATCTACAGATAAACTCAGAAATTATTGCAATGACTGCTACATAGTGGTGGATGAAAGAGGATACAGCATTCAGAATGTTGCTTTATTGGTGTTATTTTATTGCTGTGTAACCTTGGAAAGGACACTTCACACCTAGGGCTTCAGTTTTCTCATCTGTAAATTGGAGAGTTTGTACTAGACCTCTGAGGCCCATATATATCATCCCTAGATCAACGATGATCCTGTAATTCAATCCAGTCCTGCAATTTTCCTGTTATACTACTTTAGTCAACACAGGAGAGTATTGGTTGCTTACCATGTGCAAGAAATTGATTAGGGTCTGTAACTAATTATTTAATTCATTGTGTTCCTTTCCTGTCTTCCCTTTCTGTATCCCAGGCATTGTCAGCCTGCTGGCCAAATTTGGCCTGCTGCCTGTTTTTATATACAGCTCCAGCTAAGAGTGGTGTTTACATCTTTAAATAAAATTTATTGTGTTTTAAAATGTAAACATCTCTGCAGTTTGTCAACATTACTCTACCATTCTCTTCACCCCAGAAAACAAAAACAGTATCACATTCATCATAGATCTGTGATTTCTTCTCACTATTGCATTCTTCAACAGTATAGATAAGAGCAAAACTCATCCATGCCTTCGTATTTTATATGATCCTTATCCATGTCCTCCCATATATCCTTCATGAGGAGAATCTACTCATCATGTTCTAGCTGTCCTGTAGATCTCTGAATATTATTTACATGTTCATCAATATTACCACAGAGAGCAGCCACAAGTGGGAATGGGGCAAGACTGCTGAGGCTGTGAATTGGACCAACTTTTTTGTAACAGAATTATTCAAGAAAAGTTTTATTAGTATTTATACCCTTTCACCTAGAAAGCTTAGTACTGTTTAATGTACCTAAAGGAGGTCAAAGGCAGAAAGGCCCTATATATACCTGAATATTAGTAGTAACCCTATCTATTAGGGGGAAAAAATAGAAAGTAGATATATAAGAGTTGAGGAATGTTTTAGACAGTTGTGATCTACATAAATAAAGTGAAATATTATTGTGCTTTAAAAATCAAATATGAAACACTGAGAGAAGTATGAAAAGGTTTGTATGAATTTATTCAGAGCAAATCAGAACAGTGAGAATAATGTGAACATTGATTACAGTAATGTAACTGAAACACTATAAGGCAGCTAAATTCAAAGGCAAAAAACTAATTTTGTTTCCAGAAGACTTATGGTAGAACTTCATCTCTTCTCAGTAGAAGGGTGATGGGACTAGAGGTGCTGACTATTTCATTTGCTGTATTAGTTTTGCTTTATTGTTTTTGTTTGTGACAAAGGTGGGTGAGAGGTACGAGGGTAAAAGAATATTTGGAAATGCTTGGTGCAAAAAAAATCAATAAAATGTTAACATATATAAGAAGGAAAATGGGCTAGTTAGGCACTGAGAATAAGAGATAATAGACAATCTGCATTCTTCACTGGTATCCCTATAATGTCAAGAACACACAGCATTAGAAAACATGGGTAGTTTGTATTCTCTACCATGGAACAGTATTGTCTCATCTTGACGAAAAGGCAGGTTCAGCGAAATAGACTTTTAAGTATAGATCTGGACCTGGTTTTCTGTCATTTGAGGACCCACCCAGCTAAGTTTAGAATGATTTACCACCTAAAGTTTAGTCATAAAGTGGTGACACAGTACAGTGTAATATGCCCTGCTTTCTGAATGAGGACCTGGGTTCAAATCTCCTCCATTGCTGTTGCCAGCGTGACTTAGTCTTGTCCTCCCTGGGCTTCAGAGTCATCATCTGTAAAAAATGAGGGGTTTGGACCATGTGGCCTCTAACATCTTTTCTGGCTCTAGAATGATGATTCTGTGATGGATTTTTTTCCTCTTACCATAGAAATTTAAGTTTTTGGAGTGTTTAAGTACATAGTAAATGAAACATTCATATTAAGAAGAGAGAGAAAATTATTTGCTATTTAAAATTAAATATTGTAGCTTTTTTTTTTTAAAAGATGGTTATCTTCTAGGGATTTGTGCCTGGACTGATTGGAACGTCACATGGAGCACTTCAGTTCATGGCATATGAATTGCTGAAATTGAAGTACAATACACATATCAGTCGATTACCAGATGCACAGTTGGTAAGAAATTCTTGAAAAGATGGTCTAATTTACTTTTATAGAAAATGTGTAAATTGAAATTGACTTTGTCAAAATAATGATCAAATGTGTTAGAAATTTAAGTCATACTAACCTTTTGGTGTCAATTTTCAGTACTTAAAAATTGATTTTTTTTCTCCCCTTTGCCAGTTTGCCATTTACAATATGCCATAAATTGTGTTATAATTGGAAAGTTAGCATTTGAAAATCTTTAAAAATACTATATGCAGTTAATGAGAATATGAATATATGTAAGAAATTTTAAAGTTTGCAGTTAAGCATATTTTGAGTACTTGATGCTTTGTTTTAGCTTAGCATTACTACATCATCTAAGAGGCCTTAAAAGTAGACCTTATAGAGAAAATTCTAGGAAGATGGATGGAGTAGGTCAGAAAATTCCAAGCTCAGGATTCTCCCCCACAAAAGAGATAAAACAGCACCTTAGGGCAAACAAAGTGCAAGTAAAAATAAATGAGACTAGGGGCACAACTGGGGTCTTCCTAGGACAAGTGGAGAAGATCCAAAGAAAAATCCCAGGAGGTAGTTTTGTTCCTGTGAAGAGTAAACACCTCCAGGCTAGGGTCCACTTTCACAAGCAGCAAGCCCTGGGGGATAGCTAGGTTGAGAGGCTGCCTGGGCACCAGTCACCAGAACTTTTACCCCCAGGGACAGTGAGAGGAGTTGGGTATCTGAACCTGGTAACATCAAGAGAACCTCTACTGACAAGGATCGCCAGACCAAGCTGTGCTGCAGAGAGAAGTAGGGAACACGAAAGAACCAGCACATGCTGGGTGAGTGCAGAAGCAGTGGGGCAGAATGCCCCTAGCTGTGGGCACTTACAAGAAGTTGGGGGTTTGGCTTTGGTTCCAAGCTAGGGGGAAAACTGACATCTGGAGCAAGAGGCACCATCCCCCATACCCCAAGGCTAGAGGTGATTACAAAAATTAGACTATTACCCCAAAAAAATGCACAAGCAAAGGAGAAATAATCCAACCATAGAAGTTATTATGGGAATAGAAAAGACTGGGGTTCATCTTCAGAAGGGGCTATTGAAGCAAAGAAACCCTCTTCTGCCCCAAAAGGAGTAACATCAAATGGTCTCCTGCCCAAAAAGAATTCATAGAGAAACTTTAAAAAAAGATTTTAAAAATCAAATGAGATGGAAGAAAAAAATCAAATATAAGAACAATCCAAGAAAAACAAGATTATGAAAAGAAAGTCAACCAGTTGGAAAAGGAGATACAGAATCTTAAGGAAGAAAATGATATCTTGAAAATTAAATTGGGCAAGGTGAAGACAGCGAAGTTACGAGAGATCAAGAAACAATTGAACAAAATATGAAGAGTAAAAAAACTGAATAGAAAGTGAAACATAAGAAAAACAGCTGATCCGAGTACATATAAAGAAGAGAAAAACAAGAATAATCTGACTACCTGGAAGTTCTGGTCAAAAAAAGAATATTGATACAGTAATACAAGAAATAAGTAAAGAAAATTGTCTGAAACATTAGAACAAGGAGGAAAAGGAGAAATAGAAAAAATCCATTGAAAACCATTTGAAAGAGATCCTATGAGGAAAACTCACAGGAATGTTATAGCTAAATTCCAAAACCCCCAGCTCAAGGATAAAATATTAAAAGCAAGAAGAAAAAAAATCAATTTAAATATGATGGGGCCACAAAAGAATCCCAAAAGACCTAGAATTGAAGGCACTAAAGGTTCACTTGTCTCGGAACACTGTATCAAAGAGCAGAAGAACTGGGACTCTGGTCAAAAGTACCATCCCCAGCAAAGTTAACAATCCCGAATGAAAAATGGACATTTATCAACTGTCAGACTTTCAAGATTGTTAAAAAAAAAAAACAAACCCTCAAAACTAAATAGAAGATTTGACATACAAAAGCCATGAGAAACATAAGGTACATACTAAAGACTGATTACAAGGGATTCAGTAAGGACAGGACATTTACTTTTTATACATGTAAAATACATATATGTCTAAGATTGTCATTAGTAATTGGGTAGTTCGTAAGAAATATTGGGGTAGAATATGATATGACTTTAAAAAGTAAAACCATTTAGGAATAACTAAAAAGTGTATTTTATACAAATGTGCAAGAGGAAGAGTAGATACAGAGGAATTAGATGGGAGAGAAGGGTTGGTAGTTCTGGTAATTTAATTGAGAATGGGTTTAAGAGGAAACAAAACATATATATCTAGAAGGTATAAAAGTCTTCTAAATTAAGAAGAAATAAAATGGTAAGGGGATAGGGAGGGAGGAGAGGACAAAGGAGGGATTTCTACAAGGGAGGGTGAGGGAATAGGTTAAGAGCACGTAGCACCAACATGATACCCACAATACAGCGCCTACAGCCATGACTATGCCAGCGCAATTCTGAATGGCAAAATACAACAGTTCTCCACTTGGAAGACAGAACCAAAACTTTTATTCAGACACCAGAAAGCCAAATCCATCATAGTAACAAAGAAATCTATATACAGTAACAATGCAGAGGGCAACACCAGCCCCAAGCCTTCCCTCTCTTAGGCTTTCCACAAACCAGCTCCCTTAAACAAATCACAAACGAGCTCTCTCACTCACCCTAGCCAGCTGCCTGCTTTTCTCTCCCTCCCTCAGTTCTGACTGCTCAGACCAATTTCCTCTCACCTCTGCTCTAGCTTCACCTCTTCATGTTCCACCCTTCCTGTTCCATCCATTCAGGAAGCCCCTCCTACCACAGACTTCGATGTGACCCAGGCAGGTCACATGGGCCTATTAATGAATGGGAATGATCTTTCCTTTAAGAGGCAAAATCACATTAACAATAAGCAAAAATACATTATCAATATGGGGGGGGGGGGGTGTAGAAGGATGTTTAGATTTATGGGAATGGGAAGAAAGGAGAGAGGTCCTTAGAGGTGGATAGGCTAAATAATGAAAGGGTAAGCTAGTGGGTAGAAGTAGAGGAGTCAGGAGGCATAGGAAATGAGATATGCACAAACATAAAAACAGATCAATTTGTTAGGGAAAGTATGTCTGTGTATATATCTATATTTACATAGTGATATGTCCACACTTAATTGTAGCCTTGGCAGGGGGGGGTGTGTGCAAAAAGAACAAAGTAAAAAAGTAACTTACAAGGAAGCAAAGGACAGCTCTCAGTACAATCTAGTATTTATCATACTTTCTTGAAATGAAAATTCATTTTACATACTTAGAATTATGTTCTGCTATGCTCATGACATGTTTTTTTCTTTCCTTTCAGTATTTAAGTTTATGATTTTTTTTCTTTATTCTGTATTTCTCTTCTGGTGTTTGAGTCTAAAATAATTTTTTTTTTTAAAAAGTAGACAATATAAGCTCATTAGGAAATTGGTGCAATTTAAGAAGTATCCAGAAACGATATAACTATCTTGTGTTGTTGTAGAGCACAGTAGAATATATATTAGTTGCAGCAACGTCAAAAATATTTGCTGTGGCAGCAACATACCCATATCAAGTAGTGAGAGCCCGGCTTCAAGATCAACACAATTTTTATGATGGTGTGCTTGATGTAATCAAGAGGACATGGAGGTAAGGTAGCAGCAGCTAAATGCCTCATGTGGTGTAATTGATTATAATGCTGCAGTGTGACCAGCCTATGGGTGACCTTGAATTTTACTTTTTAGCTTTTTATGTGGAGTAAGAATCTTTCCTCTAAAACATTCTGAGAAAGCCCCAAATCTGTGACTGACTCTCTCTAGATACTCTATCTCAATGTAATACTTGTTTCTGTATATTATTATTTTGTGCATGAATTGGAAGTGGTAGAGATCCCAACATTTCTCTTTTGTTTCAGACCTTTTCCAGAACTGAGTATTTATGTGTGATAAGTTTACTTCCATTCAGTTTACTACCTCAAGGATTTATGACTTTGTAGGTGGGCAAATTTTTTCCATGAAAGATTCATCAAAACCTCTTTGTAACTTAGTCGATAGTCTAATAAGACAGAAGTGTCGAACATAGTCCAAAATGTAATTGGGAAATATTTTAAAAAATAAAAATACAGTAGAACACTGATAATGGTAATTTGTGGTTTTCCAAGGCAGTGTCTGCAGTCATCACTGATCATAGGGTTGCCTCAGGCACAGGTATGTTAATCTTGCCCAGGGTCACACAGGCATTAGGTGCTGGACACGACTTGAACCAAGGTCTTCCCAGGTCCCAAATTGCATTCTTACAGTCAATTTTAAGAAATTTTAAGTACCTACTGTTTGCTAGGCACTGTGAATGCAAAACTAAGAATGGAGTAACCCCTGCCCATAAAGAGTTCATAGTACAGCAGGGGGAAACAACATGTACATGTACAGCAAGTTAAGAATGGTACAAGATAATGGCAGGGGCCTATGTCTGAAGAGCTCAGAATGGCCATTGTTTTCTTAGTAAGGAGGGAAGGTCCTCAGCTCCAAAGTTGCAGGAGAGAACAAGTAGGAGGTGTAGCTGTTGCAGGAAGTGGGATAGACAATTAGGGAGGAACAAAAGGATCGCTTTACTCCACAGTGAGGTCCCAGTTCAGGTTAGCTAACATAAACTTGCAGTGAACACATGCAGCACCTCAGTTGATTTCGTTGAACTCTTTGCAGCAACATGTGCATAAAAGCAGAAGAGGTGGATGGTGAGATTAATGCAGAGTTAGGGTTAGGAAAGCTTATGGGATGCCAGGACTGAGACTTCTGCAATAGGAAAGTCCTGGAAAATTTAGTGTTGAATTGATTGTCTCAAGAGTTGAGATTGGGAAGGGAGAAAAGTGAAGGCAGAACAGAGATTATAGTTTAGGATTCAGTAAGGATAACAGCTGGAATAATAGGTAACGGTCTTGGTCGTGAAAGTGAAGCATGATCAAGGGTGTTGGCATAATCCAGGATTTGACCTTGCCTTCCTGCACCCTGTCCCTTTAGTTTTATTTAGCAAGTATTTGTGAGGAATCTATTCTGTACCTAATTTCTGAATTTTGTACCAATATCGCATAGACTATGTGTCAATAAAATTAAATTGTGGATGAGTATGATAATTGGTATACAGAATTTCTGTAGGCTTACACAATTTCAGTCTTAAGGGGAGTTTTTTAGCAGTTGTGTTTTAAGATGAAATTTTGTAAGTAATCCTTTGTAGTTCCTTGAAAAAGATTGCTTTTGAGTTCAGTCTTTATGGCCTCCTTGCCTGTCCTTTATTTTATCAGGCCAGAAAAGGATTATAAGCCATAACTAAATGTATCTTAAAGTTACATGGAAATGTATACAAAAAAATAACCAAATGTATACAAACCACCCTGCAAAGGCTTTCAATAGCAGTAAGTTTTATTTCCTTGTTCATCCTGGTCCATTAAGTGGAAATTTTAGATGTTTTTCCTACCATGTTAAGTGTTCTGATTTAATTTTGTACAATATTTTCACACTGATTATTTTGTGTACTGACTTATTTTTTCCCCTTTCTATAGGAAAGAAGGCGTCATTGGATTTTACAAAGGAATTGTCCCTAATTTAATTAGAGTGACTCCAGCCTGTTGTATTACCTTTTTAGTTTATGAAAACGTCTCCCACTTTTTACTTGCTCTTAAAGGAGAAGAAAAGAAAGTTTAAAGAAGATAACACAAAAATATCTGCTATAGCAGCAAATAATCCTTAGTGCTTGAAATACAAAACATGGAAGAAATAGTGCCCAGCAACATGATTCACAATTCAGATCAACCTCGGACTATTGAAAGAATTCAAAGAACTGATGAATCTTCACAGTTTTCTGCTTTTGCTCTCATTTCTCTATGTGACTTGGCCATCTTTGCCTTGAATAGCTGCCCTCAAAACAATATTAAAACTGACATGAAGCATATAGCTCAGTGAGTTTGTCCATTTCGTTGTTCAAATAGAAGCTGATTTTGCAGCATTTGTCTAGTGGATTGGATGGATTTAGGATTGAGCCTTTATTGCTAAACTGAGCTGTGTGGCTTGATTTTTAAAATCTGCCTTTGTGCAATAGTAAGAAGTTTTTCTTTCTTGCAAGGATGCATGGCGGCATATGTGTAATAGTTGACTTTTAAGGGATTGATTTCAAACTTTGGAAGGTTTGTTGAAAAAAGTGCCCAAATTCAGAGTGTACTGGAATCAGGGGACAGTGGAACAAGTATTCACTTGTAATATACGTTAGTTTTAGGTCACTTTGCACTCTGGTGAGATTCCATACCTCTGGGTCTCAGGATTAAGGAGTGAATGGAGTCTTTATCTATTGTAATAGCAGTTTTCAGATTTAAAGTTTAATTCCAGATCCAAGTTTTCTGAAAACTGGCATTGAATATAATTCTGATTTTGCAAACTTCATTGTGCTCCAAGATGAAGAGTGCCTCAATCTTTATTTAATATATACATATACCATTTAATAGAGATACTTACAGAGTCCCTTCACAGATTCAGAAGTGTTGGGGTTGTGTTACTTGGCAGGTTGATTATATATGAACTGGAAAACAATCTTCCCACTTATACTTCTAACTTGTCTGGATGCCACTGGTTGGTCAAATTTGTGTTTTAGATACAAACTGTACCTATGCCTATTATTGTTGATTTTATTTTTATGAGGCATTGCAGGAGCAGCTTAAATAAAAAAGATATTTCCCTTTTCTCCCTAAAATGTTGAAAGAGTAATTATATTCTTATTTATCATAAATTCCTATGACTGCTATTGCACTACCATCTGTTTCTTGTATATAAAACATTACAATTTTCAAAACCATATTTAAATGGTTCTTTGAAAATGGATCTATTTTTACATTTTAAATGTAAATTTGAATGGTATTGTTTTTCAAATAAAGATGAAATCATAAATAATATTATGTGTATTTCCTATATAGGCATTGATACTATACCTGGAAATGTGTTTTAAATTTCTAATAAATCTTTTCTTTCATGCTTCTCAAGAACTAATAGATTATACCAAAAAGTTAATGAGATCCTGATGTTAACTCCTATATGCATAATGTGTGTGTTTTTACATGACAACATGAATTTTCTTTTCACTTGGTGCCTACTATGTAACAGGAATTGGGCAGGATGCTGTAGTAAATATAAGTAGGAACAGGCTATGAGCTCCCCCTCAGAGAACTTACAGTCAAGTCCAGTAGGGGAGATGATCCATGTCATGGAATTTAAGAATTAGAAGAATATCCAAGTGTCAACTAATACAGAAGAATATTTTATAAATGCCTATTATATGTCAAAAAAATCACTGGGAATTGAGAGTAGGAAGGAATATTTGAGCTATGAAAGGTGGATAGGAATTGGACCAACAGATGAGATGAATGATAAAGGAGGGGATTGGAGATAGTGGAGCTAATCTAAGCAGTACTTTAGGAAAATTGAGGAACAGGTGGGAACAGGAAAAGGCTGGAGATAGGATAGCCAGTTAGTATGCTATTGCAACCTAAGGAACAATAATTGATACTTAATAGAATAAATTTTTAAGGCATTTTTTCAGTTGATTCTCACCAAATCCCTGAGAAGTGATAAGAAATATAACCATTTTTACAGTTAACTCGCACAGCTACAATTGTGGACATGAATGAGCTCAGAGATGAAGTGACTCGTACAGAGTTATAAATAGCAAAGCCAGAATTTACCTCCAGAACTCTTTACTAGATATTGAGCCTGAACAAAGGTAGTGGCATTAAGAGTCAAAAGAATGAGGGTTATGCTAGAGACAATTGATAAGACATTAAGGTTGGGAGTGAAGTGAGCATGGTGGTATAGAAAGAGGAAGTGTCAAAGATGACATGCTTTTGTCTTGGGAATGGTTGGCAGTGCCACTAAGAAGTGGAAAAATCAGGATTAGAAACAAGTCTGGAGAGGAAGTCTTGGCAATCCAGGTGAATTTGTCTAATAGGCAGTAGAAAATGTGGGTCTAGACAAATTTGGAATTATTACAGTGATGAAAGTTGAAGGTGTAGGAATGTATATGATCCACCAAAGGCAAGCACAGAGAAAAGAAAGGGAAGAACACAACTCCAGGCAACGCTCATATTTAGAATTTGGAAAGATGAGCCAAAGAAAGGAAAATGTTTTAATGATGTGAGGGCACTATTGATGACCCTATCTTTTCCTCTTCAAGATCTTGGAAGTGCTAGTTGCCATTCATCCCTTAGCTCTGCCCTTGCTTGAGAAGTGCTAGGTTCTGCCATCTGGGATATGCCTCTCAGTTGGGTCACTTGCTTTATTTGCCCCCCATCTACTTAATCCCTTTGATTTATCCTTACAAGCTTTGTCAGAATGGCCTCTACTAAGGTTGTAAAAGCTATTACTCTGTTTAAAATGATCATTAAAAAACATGAGATTTTAATATCAAAGCTATAGCTACAGGTGCATCACTTACTGAGATCAATCTACCCCCGCTCCAACACAAACTTAAAAAAGAAGAAAGAACAGGATATGAACTTTCCCCTCAGAGAACTTACAGTCAAATTAAAGGAAGTTGGCCCAAGTCACAGAACTAAAGAATTAGATATCCGCGTGTCAAATAGTAGAAAAATTGCTAAACCCCTAACTCGAGGGTTTTAGCAAGCTAAAAGCTTAACATGAGTTAGCAATATAGTGTGGCAATCAAACAAATGAATGTGATATTGAACTGAATTAAGAAAGGAATCATTGCCAGGAATTAGATGATTGTCTCTTGGTACTCTACCATCAGACCACCTCTGAAGTATTGTGCTTAGTTCTGGGCACTATCATTGGAAAGCATCCAGAAGAAGAAAACCAGAGTGGTAAAGGCAGGGGTATACTAAAGCCAGCTCCTAATCAGAAAAGCCAGTTGTTAAATTTTTTTAAAGCATTTACATTTGGGCTTTAAGTTCTTTTCATGTGAGGATCAGTTGAAGAAACAGGTTTATCCTGTAGAAAAGAAAACTCATGGGAAGACATTGAAACTTCAAATATTTATAGGATTGTCATGCAGAGAAAGAACTATACTTGTTTTATTCATCTCCAGAAGGTAAAATCATGAGCGATGGGTAGAAGTTGCAAAGAAGTAAATTTAGGCTGTATTTGTTGGGACAGGGGAGAAGGAGGAAATAAACTTTATAACAGCTATATACAAAAATGAATTGCTTTGAGAAATGTATTGGGTTTCCCTTCCTTAGAGGTCTTGGGACAGTTATGTTATAGTGAGGATTTCTTTAAAGTATGAGTTGGTCTAGATTTCTGCCAAGACCCCAGTTCTCAAATCCTTGGTTCTGATTCTCTTTCTGTTGGTATGTGTGTCACTTTTGCTCTTGACTGTTCTGATGAACGTTTTTAAAAATAACTTAGATGAAGACATAATGAACATACTTACAAAATTTGCAAATATCACAAAGCTAATAATTTGGATAAAAAATGGGATGCTAAAAGTTCTTAACAGGCTAGAATCATAGAGCAAATCTAATGTGATGAAATTTTCTTTGGATAAATATGAAATAGTCTTGGACTTGGTCTCAGAAAGCCAGCTGCAGAAGTACAGGACATGACTAGATAGCAATTAACACAGAAAAAAAAAGATCAGTTTTAGTGAACTATGAGCTCAATATGGGTCAACTATGTGATCCAGTAATCAAAAGCAAATGCCATCTTACATTTCATTAATAGAAATACATTATCTAGAATGAATGAATTAATACTCCCACTCTATTCTTCCCTGATCAGACCATATCTTTAGAATTGTGTTCCATTCAGGAATGACATTGACAAATTATACCTCCTGGAAAAAAGAGATGAAAACAACGAGGATTTAAGGCCATGTTGATATGTTTCAATTCAATCAGAATTTATTATGCACCACCTATGTACATTGGGGAATACAAAGATAAAACAATTTCTGCCCTTAAGGAGCTTACATTCTATTAGGGAAAACAGCAGTTACATTAAATAAATACAAAATAGGTTCAAGGGTGAAAAAGTACTAACAACAGGAAGATTCAGGAAAAACCTATGCAGAAGGTTGTACCTGATCATCTGAGCAAAGGCATAGAGGTAGAAGATGGAATGTTATGTACCAAAACTAGGTAGCAATAGGTGGATGGTGTAATTGAAATGGATATTACATGAAGGCAAGTACATAATATGAAATATTATGGTTGGTTGTTGTCCATTTTTGAAGAGGACCAAAATGACATCACCATGATAAAGTGAAGTTTCAGTGTGTCTACTGTGGCTGATCAGACCAATGCAAGCTCAGAATGCTCTACCACAGATTAGGCACAGATAGTCCAGGTGAATATTTGGGATGGATAGTCCAAATTTGCATATCCTATGTTTACTTTGTATTGTCTCAATTCTGCTTGCTCATAGAACACAGCATCTTTTCTGATGTGGGCACACCGTGCTGAGCAGTCATGTGCCAGTGTCTCCCATGTTGCAGTCATATCCAGAGTCTTTTTTTTTTCCTCGGGAAGTAGACTTTATTGAAAGAGACCAAAGGGTGGACGAGGGATCTGGTCGTTCCAGGTCCAGTGGCAGGGGTGATCAAAGCCTGGCTCCCTGGCAGGAAAGCATATCCAGAGTTCTTGAGAGAGACCTTGAGAGTGTCCTTATATCACTTTTTCTGACCACCATGTGACCTCCCGCCCCATGTGAGTTCTTCATAAAATAGTCTTTGGCAAGGGTACATTTTGCATTTGAACAACGTGGCCAACCCATCAGAGTTGCACTCTGAAGCATAGTGTGAATGCTTGGCACTTCAGCCTGAGCAAGGACTTCAGATCCTCAAAATCTTCCTATGACAGTCCAAATGGAAGCGTTTCAGTTTCCTGGTAAACTGTCCATGTTTCACAGGCATACAACAATGAGGTCAGCACAATGGCGCTGTAGACCTTCAGTTTGGTAGTCAGTCAACATCATGCTAAAAAGCATGGGAGCAAGCACGCAGCCCTGTTTCACTCAATTGGTGACTGGGAAGACTTCAGAGCATTGTCCACTATTATCCCAGGCAAACATGTCATCATGAAATTGACATACAATACTGATGAACTTCTCCAGGCAACCAAATTTTGACATAATTTTCCATAAGCCCTCTCAAGTAACAGTGTCAAAGGCCTTGGTCAGATCTACAAACATGTACAGACCTCTCTTCTGCTCCTGGCATTCCTCCTAGAGTTGTCAGGCAACAAACACCATATCAACTGTTCCTCAGCTCTTTCTGAAGTCACACTGGCTCTCAGGTATATTACC
Organism: Bettongia penicillata ogilbyi; assembly: GCA_023548195.1. Classification (NCBI taxonomy): domain Eukaryota; kingdom Metazoa; phylum Chordata; class Mammalia; order Diprotodontia; family Potoroidae; genus Bettongia; species Bettongia penicillata. The sequence continues at coordinate 9,775,251 of JAJHZJ010000047.1, read as the reverse complement.
ATCTTCTAGGTGAAGGATCAGCCTATTAAGGAGGACTCTAGCAAGAATTTTTCCAGCAATGACCAAGAGAGACTACCTCTGTAATAGTTACAAGACAATCTAATCCCTTTACCTTTATAGAGATGGCCAATGGAGGCATCCTTGAACTCCTGGGGAATAACTTCCTCTTGCCATATAACCTGGAAAATTTCAGTCAGCTTTTGTATGAGCAGTGGTCCCCCTACCTTGTAAATCTCAGCTGGAATAGAATCAGAACCAGATGCTTTGCCACATGAAAGGAGCCTAATGACCCTCAAAACCTCTTCCTCAGTTGAAGTTGAGCTAAGAAGGGATTGACTTCAAACTGAGGTAAACAGTCAGTGGCCTCAACATTGACTGATGATGGTTTCTTGAAAATACTGTGGAACTGTTCAGCCCATCTCTTTAGGATCATGTCCTTATAACTAAATGTGGCTCTGTCAGCACTGAGTAGTTGTGATGCAACATAGATTTTTGGTCCATAAATAGCTTTCAGGGAATCATAAAAGTGCTTTAGATTGTTACTATCAGCATAAAACTGAATTTCATCTGCCATCTTACTGATCCAGGAATCCTGCATCTCTCTAAGCTTTGCTTGTACTTTGCTTTTGATGGAACTAAATGCTGCCTTCTTAGAGGTGGATGAACTATCCTGCTGGTATATTCTGTGGAATTCTCGTTTTTCATTTAGCAGCTTCTGAATTTCATTTTCATCAAACCAGTCTTAGTATTCTGACCCAGATGAGCAAATGCAGATGACCAAATCTCTGAAAGTTGCCCACTCTTTTTCTGCTCCACTGTTGCCAACTATGTGTTGGCTCAACTTCCCCTCCAAGTTAGCAACAAACTGTTCACTCTCAGAGAAAAACTCTAATTTGTTGACATTAATTCTTCTGGTAGTCATTTTACCTTGGGGGTGGTACTTTTGATGAATGTGAATATTTAGCTTGCAAAGGATAAGTCTATGATCAGTCCAGCACTATGCACCACACATTGCCTTTGTCACTCTCACATCTTGTCTGTCTCTCCTCCTTACAATCACATAGTCTATTAGATGCCAACCTTTGCTGTGAGAGTGCATCCATGAAGTTTTATTGTGTTCAGGTAAACAGAAAACAGTGTTGGTGATAAGAAGGTCACACAGTGCGCAGGTCTTCAGCAGAAAATGATCATTGCTATTGCTGTTTCCAACTCCATTCCTCCCTAGGACTCTCTGCCAAGTCTGGTAGTCTGAGCCTACTCTAGCATTAAAGTCACCCAGAAGTATAAGCTTGTCCTTTTTTGGCACATTGATGATAATGGTCTCTAGATCTTCATATAATTTTTCTTTGACCTCATCAGGATTCGTCATGGTGGGAGCATAAACACTGATAATGGTGGCATGGCATTTTCCTGCGAGTGGTAATCACATTGTCATAAGCCTGTCATTCAGTCCTTTTGGCAGGTATACCAGCTTGCTGGCTAGATTAGTTTTGATTGCAAAATTCACATCAGTTTCATGATGCTCCCCTTCACTGCGCCCACTCCAGAAAAATGGGTATCCAGCTCCAACTTCAGTAAACTGACCTTCATTTGCCAACCTTGTTTCACTCAATACTGCTATTTGGATGAGATACCTGTTGAGTTCTCTTGCAATAAGAGCAGTTCTTCTTTCAAGTCTACTGGATTTTGTGTTGTCTATAAGTGTGCACATGTTCCATGTGCCCATGGTGGATAGAATCATTTTTGCAGATGTGTTTGTGCATTTTGTACATTTTTTTGTGTTTCAACTGCGTAGTGGGATTCCCTACCTGCCGTCGTAATCAGGCCAGGGTTAGGTAAGCAGACAATGTTTAGGGCACCTTTTCTACCCCCGTTCCTCACACCGGGAGGTGAGTAGTGCAATCCTTAAAAGCCTGCTCATACACTCAGGGAGCTGCCAAGTCCCACTGCTGCTTCCAGTGAAAAATGACCCTATGGCCTGGGCCGCCTGTGTGCAGGACTGTGACTGTAGCTCCAGTGTATCCACACCTGCTGCTTCATCACTTGCCTATTGCCACAGGACTTGGAGGCATATAATGATATGCTTCAATAATATAATGGTAAAATGGTATGGGTGATGTCTTTGGATTCATGTGTAAATTGGATTTAAGTGAGGCAGAGTTGCACCAAGTCATCAGCCTCACCCTCTCCTCCAGAGTCATCACAGTCCGGTGGCAGGACAGCTGCCAGTGGCTCAGGATGCAGTGGATGACCTTGGCATCTTTGGTGTCTAACCAAGCTCTAAGTGCTCCACATTGCCTGCTTCAGTTACCTTCATGGCTGTTGGAACAAATTGTTCTCATCTGCCTTTCCACCAGAGGAAAGTCTTCACATGCTTCGGGTAGACACACCCCTAACTCACCAATGGGTTTAGACCCCTTGGTTACCCTCAACCTGGTTTGACCTGTCTGCCAAAACAGTTTACTGAGGTGTGGCTGCTGTGTGAGCTGCAGCTTCTTGGAGCCACAGGTAAGAGTTGAGTGGAACAGGTGAACACCAGAGGTGGAAAGAGCCCTGAAAAGGGCTCAGCAGCCATCACACCAAAGGTACTGGTCCTCCCTCAACACACCCTGCACCCCAGTATGAAATAAGAGTAGAACCAAAGAGTAGCCATTGGTGGAGAATAAGTTGAATAACCTGGAAATGTTTAGCTTGGAGAAGGAAAACTCAAGGTTTTGGAAGGGTGTATTTGAGAGGTATCACGAATGGAAAAAAGTAAGAAAGAAACTAACTTTTTTGGTCCCACAGGACTGATGGATTGGAAATTATTGAAGGAGGCAACTTTTAGCTAGGTAAAAAGAACTTAACTAGTAGAGAGAATGAGTTGCTTGAAAAGGTAATGAGTTCCCTATGAATGGAGCTTTTCAAGTAAGGATTAGATGACCTTTTTCTTTTTTCTTTTTTCTTTTTTTTGAGCATTGGAAACAGAATTCATACTTCAGGGAGGAGCTGGACAGGAACATCCAAGGTCCCTTTCCCAGTGTAAGATTTTGAGGATACTGAACTACCTGTATTCATTAGTTCATTGTCAAAGGTGTGTCTGAAATTAGCACACAGAGTGCTTGCATTAGAAAATATAGCTATTTCTATAGAGTGGCCTGTCCATGAACCAATGAATGCAGGTAACATGGATTCTTACATCAGAAGGGACCTGCGAGCTGACTCTTTCTCTGATTCTACATCCATGATGACCTGAGGTGGGCTTCCATCTGACCTGCTAATGTACCCAAAGGACCACCAGTCCTTTCTATTAGCTGATGCTAACTCTTCCTATAGATATTTTCTCTCGTTACAAGAATCTTAAGTTCCTTAACAGCAAGGACTGTCTTGTTTTTCTGTTCATATTCCCAGCAAAGTTCTTGAAACATACTTACAAATAAATAATAGAAATTAATAACAATTTTATACATTTGTATAATTAATAACAATAACAAAATAAAACCAAAAGTAAATACTTACCAAATGCTTCCATTCTATTTCATAACCCTTTCTCAGACAGAGTAGTCTCTCCTCTCGTTCCCATTCCTCCCAGACACAGCTCATTAAGCTCATTATAATAAAGTCTGTCTCTTTCCATATATGTTTCTGCCCACAGTGACATTTCTTAATGGCAATAATTTCCCCTTCCATAGGGAGGTTCACTTGAATCCTGAGGATTCAGCCTTAAATACTCTAGATTTGTAGTATATAGCTTTTTTTAAGATTATTTAGGATGAAGTAGTATGTGAAAAAAAAACCACAGTCCTGGCCCAGAAATGGTTCTCTAATGGATTAAAAAAAAACCAAAACAATCTAGCTCAAAGCTCCCAACCATAAGAAAGTTAAGTCAAGTTTGACAAGTCTCTCAGTGTACTTTTTGAGATGAAAAATTCAAGGGACCTGCTTTTCCTCTTAACCATTACTTCTTTGAAATGGAAATTAGTGTTCTATGCAAGACTTGAAATGTGAAGTAGCTGAAACTAGAACCAGCCCCTGAGCCTGGGCAGAGTGGCATTCCATGCTGCTCTGGAGGGGATGGCCTGCAGCTGGGTTACTACGCACCCATTACTGAGCCCCACCCAATATTTTTAAAACCTAAAAAAAAATTATTCTGTGTTTAAACCTAGAATTGTGGTCTGGTCAAAGTATTGCTGATGTGTGCCAGGGCTTCATAATTTAGGGCTTGGAAATAAACTTTGCTTAAATTGAAAGTTGATGAAGCAACCATAGGACATTTATAGCTAGCCTTATGGAGCTTAAATGGGCCACAAAAGGCCCATCCAGACTCTATTGGACATTGAACGTCATTTTTGGTCATGAGTAACCTAAATGCTGTAACAAGTAGAAATGAACAGGAGACTTGATACAGGAGAAAGAAAAATGTTAAAATCAAAGATAAAGTGCTCATGTTAGGTCATGGAGAATGAAACAGGGTTGCAATTTGGAATAATCAAACATTCCTAGACTTTTAGCGTGTAGCTTTATTCTTCAACTACTTTAAAATGGCAATCATATCCAAGGGTATGTCACTAAGTGTTTAACAATGGACTCTCCTTCCTCCACCCCCTCAAAAATTATGAACACTTCAGGTTTAATCAGCATTGTTTGGATTTTGTCTGTCACATTATGAATTCTAAAAAATCAACACAACAATAAATCAAGCCCTGGTTTCAGAAGTGTTAAATGTTCATACTGAAAATTTGATAGCCAGTTTGAAGTGGCTCCAGCTCACCTCTGGGTCATGTACTGTCCCACTTCCCCTTCTCTTCTCTAAGGCTAATCATCTCCAGTGCCTTCAACTGATCCTCATGTGACACAGTAGTTTTCACCCTCTCACCAATCCTGGCTGTTTTTCCAGATATACTTCTGTTTGTCTCTGTCCACCTTAAAGTATATTGATATTTCTAGATGCTAATGCATTTTTATTTATAGTTGGTGTGGAAATACTGTGGCATCTACTACTGGAGGGGAGGGGCCAAGAAGGTAACATGTCTCATCAGTCAATAAGCACCTATTATATGACTAAATTTTTGATCTCAGGACCACTTTACACTCTTAAGAATTACTGAACATTCCAAAGAACTTTGTGTGTGTACAAAATTATTGACATGTTTATCAATATATATTTCATAAAAATATTAAATAATAGATATATCTATTGATATATACCATGTTAGAAGTTAAAATGAATAAATGTTCAAATATTTATTGATTTAATCAAGAATAATAATGAATCCATTATGTATTAACATAACATATTTTATGAAAAACCAAATTTTCCAAATAAATTAAAATTTAATAAAAAATGACTTCTACATTTTTGTGAATCTCTTGAACAGAAGAAACTGTATTCTCGTATCTGTTTCTACTTTCTATCTATTGCAATATGTTCTTTTGTTTGAAGTATATAAAGAAAACCTACCCTCACATAACTATGTAGTAGAAAAAGGAAAGAGTATTATTCTAAGAGCCTTTTCAGGTAATTGTGGATATTCTTCCTTAATATTACATTAAAAAATGACACTTGGTGATTTCTTAAAGGTTAGCTGCAATGTGAAATTTGAAACCATGCTAGTTAATAAATGAATTTAAAAAAAGGCAAATCTTAGTATTTTTATCAAAATAGTTTAACCTTATGAACCCCCTCAAAATGTCCAGAATATGTCTAGACCACACTTTGAGAACTGCCACCCTAAGGGAATGGAGTTGAAATTACTATCGAGAACAAAGAAAGGTATCCAGTAGCCATTGGCTCTGAAATCTGTCAGTTCAGTTCTGCCAATAAGTGGTTAGCTCGGGAGGGGAGTCATGAAAATAATTTAAAGGAAACATTAATCAAAAATTATGTTTAAAAAATTTGAAGGGCTGCTATAAGGAAGACTGATTAAATTAGATTTGCTGTGCTTTCTCTCAGAGGGCAAAATCCAAAACAATGCAGGGATAGACAGATTTCAGCTCAATGGAAGGAGAAATCTTTATACTAGGTACCAACTTGAAGAGCCAAGGAAAGGCTAGTTTAGGAGAAAGATAACATGTAGGGAGTTCGAGGAGCTTAGGTTCAGAAAGAGGATGGAAAAATTGAGGTATAGCTTCATGATAGAAAAGCCAGTATCTGATGTAGGACATACTTTGCCAGCAAGGTCAGATTCAGGTTAAGAAAGTCAAGGCTGGTTGAGTTGAGAGAGGGCACAAATTTCCAAGGGCCACTTGTTGAAGGATCAAAGAACCAGAATAACGTAGATTTAAAACTTTTGTTGTTGCTGAGTTGTTTCAGTTGTGTCTGACTCTTTGTGATCCCATTTGGAGTTTTCTTGGCAAAAATACTGGAGTTATTTGCCTTTTCCTAGCCCATTTTACAGATGAGGAAACTGAGGCACACAGAATGAAGTGACTTACTTGCCCAGGTTCAACCAGATAGTAAGTGTCTGAGGCAAGATTTGAACTCAGGGAGTTGTCTTCCTGACTCCAGGCCTGGCAATATACGCACTATAGTGCAACCTAGCGGCCCCCAGATTTAGGACTAGCAGCCATTTATTCACACCCTCTCATATAGATGATGAAACCAAAGCACTAAGAGCTTCTGTCCTTGGCTGCCTTGTCTTTTCTTTCCAGGAGTCTTAGTTCCTTTCAGTTGGCGCATCAGAATGTGCTTATTCTGTAAATTTATTATGCTATGCTGCCTCTTCTATCCCATGATTCCCCTATAAGGTTTATAATAAACTCCTGTTAAATAAATATTTGCTGAATTGAAATCAGGTCAGCCACAACCCTCTTTCACTCTCATTCCTTCCCATACCTCCAACCATCACCTATAGATGGATGGGGGTGTAGGGTGTGTTCAGGGGCTATTTATGGACCAAAAACCTATGGTGCATCACAACTACTCAATGTTGATGGAGCCACATTGATCAGTGATAAGGACATGATCCTAGAGAGATGGGACCATCATCAATCAATGCTGAGGCCATTGGCTGTTTACCTCAGGTTGAAGTCAATCCCTCTTTAGCTGAACTTCCAACTGAGGAAGAGGTTTTGAGGGCCATTAGGCACCTTTCATGTGGCAAAGCACCTGGTGCTGATTCTATTCCAACTGAGATTTACAAGGTAGGGGGACCACTGCTCATACAAAAGCTGACTGAAATTTTCCAGGTTATATGGCAAGAGGAGGTTATCCCCCAGGAGTTCAAGGATGCCTCCATTATCCATCTCTGTAAGGTAAAGGAAATAGATTGTCCTGCAACAATCACAGGGAACTCTTTCTCTTAGTCATTGCTGGCAAAATTCTTGCTAGAGTCCTCCTTAATAGACTGATTCTTCACCTGAAAGAAGGTCATATACCTGAGAGCCAGTGTAGCTTCAGAAAGGGCTAAGGAACAGTCAATATGGTGTTTCCTGCGACGAGAAATGCCAGAAGCAGAACAGAGGTCTGTACATAAGGTTTGTAGGTCTGACCAACACCTTTAACACTGTTAGTTGTGAGGGCTTATGGAAAATTATGTCAAAATTTGGTTGCCTGGAGAAGTAAATCAGTATTGTATATTTTCAGCCATGTTGACAAATGTTTTCAACGAGGATGAACATGGCATCAAGATCAACTACTGTACTGATGGTAAGTTCTTCAATTTGAAAAGGCTACAAGCCAAGACCAAAGTAGAGGGAGTGTTGGTGCATGATTTTCTGTTTGCAGATGATTGTGTACTCAAATGCAGCCTCTGAGGCTGAGATGCAACAAAGCATGCATCAATTTTCTGCTGCCTGTGTTAGTTTGGGCCTAATAATTAACACCAAGAAAACAGAGGTGCTACATCAGTCACCACCACACCAACCATATTTGGAACCATCTTTTACAGCAAATGGAGAAGTTTTGAATGCTGTGGATAAGTTCACTTACCTTGGCAGTGTACTTTCCAGGGATGTACACATTGACAATGAGGTTGTTGCACACATTGCCAGAGCTAACTCAGTGTTTGGGAGGCTCCAAAGAAAAGTTTGGGAGAGAAGAGGTATTAGACTGACTACCAGACTGAAGGTCTACAGAGCTGGTTTGCTGACTTCACTATTGTATGTTGTGAAACATGGACAGTTTACCAGTGCCATGCCAGGAAACTGAATCACTTCCATTTGAACTGTCTTAGGACGATTCTGAGGATCACCTGGCAGGATAAGTTACCAGACACTGAAGTCCTTGCTCAAACTGAACTGTCAAGCATTAAACTATGCTTCAAACAGTGCAACTCCAATGGGTTGGCCATGTTGTTTGAATGCAAAATGTACCCTTGCCAAAAAGACTATTTTATGGAGAACTCACATGGGGCGGGAGGTCACATGGTGGTCAGAAGAAGCAATACAAGAACATTCTCAAGGTCTCTCTCAAGAAATTTGGATGTGATTGTGCAACTTGGGAGACACTGGCACAAGACCTCTCAGCATGATGTGCCCACATCAGAATGGGTACTCTGCTCTGTGAGCAAAGCAGAATTAAGACAGCACAAAGTAAACATAGGATGTGTAAATTTAGAGTATCCACCCCAAATATTCACCTGGACTATCTGTTCCAACCTGTGGTAGAGCATTCCAAGCTCAGATTGGTCTGCTCAGCTACAGTCGGACACACTGAAACTTCACTTTTTGGTCCTCTTCGAAGACAAAGAACAACAACCAACCAATAGATGGATGGTTCTCAGATTGTAACTCAGATTTCCAAGTTTTCCCTTTCACTTTAGACCTCTAATTTGAACTGAATCTGTCATTTAAGTTTGAAACTTTAGGATCATTAGTTTCTCCCTCTCCCTCTTTCTCTCTTCACTGCCCATCTAATCTGTTGCCAAGTCCAACCAACTCTCCTTCTAAAACATCTCTCAGATCTCTCCTGTACCCCTTCTGTCATCCTAGTTTGGGCCCTTGTCGTATCTCACAGGACTGTTGCAATAACTTCCTAACTGTTGTCTGCCTCCAATCTCTTCCCTCTACCCAACCCCCAAGCTGTTACACATACTGCAGTCAGATTAATCTTCCTGAGGTGTGTATGGCAGAACTAACTACACTGTAACTACTCTGATTCATTTCATAATGTTTATGGCTGCTATGACCCTTCTCATGATGTATAGAAGGATATTTACCGTTTAGGATTTTTACTACCACCCTTTTTGTGAATAAGAATGAGATGACATTGCTTGGTAGATAATTCATACATTATTAATAAAATTCATATTTTAGTAGTTTCTTGACTCACCTTATAGATGCAAGACAGCTCAGTATATGAAATAATAAAAAGCCCTAGATGAACTTCACCTGTTACTCTGTTTATCACAGGCTTTAGTCTTTGGAAATTCTTTTTTTTTTAATATAAATTTATTTATTTAACTTTTTACATTCATTTTCACAAAATTTTGGGTTCCAAATTTTCTCCCCTTTTATCCCCTCCCCCCACCCCAATACACCGAGCATTCTAATTTTCTCTATCACTAATCTGCCCTCTCTTCTATCAGCCCTCCCTTCTCTTGTCCCCATCTTCTCTTTTGTCCTGTAGGGCCAGATGACTTTCTATTTCCCATTAACTGTATTTCTTATTTCCTAGTAGCAAGAACAATACTTGACAGTTGTTCCTAAAACTTTGAGTTCCAAATTCTCCCCATCCCTCCCTCCCCACCCATTCCCTTTGGGAAGGCAGGCAATTCAATATAGGCCATATCTGTGTAGTTTTGCAAATGACTTCCATAATACTCGTTTTGTGTAAGACTAACTGTATTTCCCTCCATCCTATCCTGCCCCCCATTGTTTCTATTCTGTCTTTTGATCCTGTCCCTCCCCAAGAGTGTTGACTTCAAATTGCTCCCTCCTCCCATTGCCCTCCCTTCCATCATCCCCCCCACCCTGCTTATCTCCTTCTTCCCCACTTTCCTGTATTGTAAGATAGGTTTTCATACCAAAATGAGTGTGCATTTTATTCCTTCCTTTAGTCGAATGTGATGAGGGTAAACTTTATGTTTTTTTCTCAGCTCTCCTCTTTTTCTCTCCACTAAAAAGTCTCCTGCTTGCCTCCTGAATGAGAGATAATTTACCCCATTCCATTTCACCCTGTCTCCTCCCACTACATTTCTCTCTCATCGTTTACCTTAATTTCTTTTAAGATATGGTCCCATCCTTTTCAATTCACTCTGTGCTCTCTGTCTCTGTATGTGCGTGCATGTGTGCGCACATGCATGTACATGTGTGTGCATGTGTGTGTATGTGTGTGTCTGGTCCCACCAACTACCCAGATACTGAAACATCTCAAGTTACAAATATTGTCTTTCCATGTAGGAATGTAAACAGTTCACCTTTGGTAAGTCCCTTCTGACTTCTCTTTGCTGTTTACTTTTTCATGCTTCTTCTCATTCTTGTGTTTGAAAGTCAAATTTTCTTTTCAGCTCTGGTCTTTTCATCAAGAATGATTGAAAGTCCTCTGTTTCATTGAAAGACCACTTTTTCCCCTGAAGTATTATACTCAGTTTTGCTGGGTAGGTGATTCTTGGTTTGAGTCCTAGTTCCTTTGACTTCTGGAATATCCTATTCCATGCCTTTCAATCCCTTAATGTAGAAGCTGCTAGATCTTGTGTTATCCTGATTGTATTTCCACAATACTGGAATTGTTTCTTTCTAGCTGCTTGCAAGATTTTCTCCTTGACCTGGAAATTCTGGAATTTGGCCACAATGTTCCTAGGAGTTTCTCTTTTGGGATCTCTTTCAGGCAGTGATTGAGGAATTCCTTCGATACTGATTTTGCCCTCTGGTTCTAGAATATCAGGGAAGTTTTCCTTGATAATTTCATGAAAGATGATGTCTAGGCTCTTTTTTTGATCATGGCTTTCAGGTAGTCCCATAATTTTTAAATTGCCTCTCCTGGATCTATTTTCCAGGTCAGTTGTTTTTCCAATGAGATATTTCACATTCTCTTCCATTTTTTTCATTCTTTTGGTTTTTGTTTGGTGATTCCTTGGTTTCTCAGAAAGTCATTAGCCTCCATCTGTTCCATTCTAATTTTGAGAGAACTATTTTCTTCAGTGAGCTTTTGAACCTCTTTTTCCATTTGGCTAATTCTGCTTTTGAAAGCATTCTTCTCCTCATTGGCTTTTTGAACCTTTTTTGCCAATTGAGTGAGCCTATTTTTCAAGGTGTTATTTTCTTTAGCATTTTTTGGGGTCTCCTTTACCAAGGTATTGACCCATTTTTCATGCTTTTCTTGCATCTCTCTCATTTCTCTTCCCAGTTTTTCCTCCACTTGTCTAACTTGATTTTCAAAATCCTTTTTGAGCTCTTCCATGGCCTGACCCCACCGGACATTCACCTCGGATGTCTGGGATACAGAGAACCCAACCTCCAGGTCTTTCCCTGATGGTAAGCATTGTTCCTCATCATCAGAAATGAAAGGGGGGAACATCTGTTCCCCAAGAAAGTAGCTTTCTATGGTCTTATTTTTCTTCCCTTTTCTGGGCATTTTCCCAGCCAGTTACTTGACTTCTGAGATTCCTCTGCACCCCCGCCTAGATCCACCTAGCTAGTGCTTGGGGTCTGAGATTCAAATGCTGCTCCCCAGCCTCAGGGCTTTCCGTGGTGGGCGTGGCTGCTATTCAATGTGAGCTTAAGTTCTGGAGCTCAGGTGGGGGCAGGGCCACCTCCCAGGCTCAGTTCCCTCAGGGTCTTTATGCAGAGACTTTCAGTAATGGCCCTGATCTCCTGCCTACCCTGGGAGTTCTGGGCCACTGCTACCTCTGCCGCTGCCTCTGCCACTGCCTCCCCAGGGGGCCCGAGTCACGGAGACACCCTGCTCCCCTCTCAGACATCCCAGAAGTCTCTCTCATTGACCTGTAGTGCCTGTGGGTGGAGGGACCTTTGCGGCCGCAGGAGGTTCCGTCCCTGAAGCCTGCTCAGATCTGCTCCTCTGGCCGCATGGCCAGGGCAGAGCAGAGGTGAGCTCCACCTCCAGTGTGCAATGGACCCCTGGGGACAGCTTTCCAGGGCTCTCTCCAACGGAAATCTCTTCCACTGTGTTTCTGCATGGGTTGCACCGCTCCAGAATTTGTGGGGAGTTCTTTTTACAGGAAATTTATGGGCTCTGGGTTCGGAGCTAGCATACATGAGTCTTTCTACTCTGCCATCTTGGCTCCTCCCCCGATTTTGGAAATTCTTAGGAGTTGAATAAAATCCTAAATTCAAACCACGAACAAACAATAGTAGTACCTTTGCTCTTTGTTTGCCATGAAATTGTTTATGAATTAATTGCCACCTGTAAAAGGGACAAATCCTTGAGTTCTGGGAAATTTACAAAAATGTTTCACAGTGGAACCTCAATCCCCAAAGCCATTAGTATGAGACTCTCTCCTCATTGGGGAGATAAATACTCTGCTCTGTGTAAGAGGCAGGTCTCTTCAAGCTTCAGTTCACTCTGGGGAGTCTGTAATCAGTGCTTCCAGGTTCTCGATTCAAGAGGGAAGATGGAAGAGGCCAATTCTACTTCAGGTTGCTGAAGGAAAAGACTCTGGGAAGACATAAAAGGACATAGCAGTCCTTATTATATCCTTATCCCCAGACTGCTACACTAGAGACTTCGGGAGGTTTCCCCTTGGGTGAGATCTAGTAATATCTCACTCTGTGGTGTCTGGTATATATTCTCCTATGGGATACTTTCTCTGATTTCTGTTTTGCTACTGATTTGGATAACTGGGTTTTCTTGGCTAAATGTTACATGTGTTTATTGTGGAACTGTTTATCCCTCAACTAATCATGAGGCTCAAAGATCCCAAAACATAATTACTTGGAAAGAGTTGGCAGATAACAAGTTGCTTCCCGTCCATTACTGCCCTAGAATCCTGGAAAGAGGGGGGAAATGATGAAACATCAATAACACATCAGAGGTGGAACCTTTCCTATATATAAAAAAAAAGACAAGCTGGCTACCACACAAACGCCCACACACCACCCCATGAGTTGATCCAACTTGCAGATTTGCAAGTGTCCCCAACTCCAGCTTGCCAAGAAAAGACTTTGGTCACCTCTAAAAAAAAAAGTACTTCAAAAAAATCTCATTTACTGGCATGGGGATATGTTTGTATGACTGTACATGTGTGGCCTATATCAGGTTGCTTGCCTTCTTGGTAAGGAGACAGGGAAAGAGGAAGGGAGATAATTTAGAACTCAAAAATTATAGAAAATGAATGTTGAAGATTATTTTTGCATATGGTTTGGGAAAAATAAAATATTAAATTAAAAAAAGAAAATATCTCATTTGGATACATGAGTTTTATGTGTAGTCTCTTTTCTATTCCCAATGTGGACACAGATATACCACAAAATCACTGATTTAGAAAGGCATTTGCTATTAAATGAGGAACATAATCTGAACAGGAGGAACTAATCACCTCCTCTTTCCATTTTACAAAAAATTCAATGGACAGAGAAAAAAAGAATGAAAAAAGAAAGAAAGAAAGCACCCATTTAGACTGTTCTGATAATGTCAGATCTCTGGTCTACAATCTTCAATAGCTCTTCACTCAAAGACTTTAGGCTTTAGATTTGTTTTGTTTATTTATATGGCTTTATTTAACAGATATAAAACAATTTTAAACAACTCCAACTTTTATAACAACTCTCATTATGAATTTGTTTAGCTGCTACATTGATAAAGCAAAGGTAGAGGCGGAGAAGAGAGAACCTGTCTGACAAAAATGCGGCTGTTAGTAATGGGACCTGGGGTGAGGGAGATGTGTGTGTACCAACAGCAAACTCCTCAAACTGTCTTAAACATTTGTAACATGACATTAAAAAAAAAAAAAGAAAGTCTGAATACACATTACGAGATTACGTCTGTAAAAAAAAGTTTAACTTATTTTTTCAAAGTACAAAAGTTTCTTAAAATAAACTGTTTAAAATGTATTCAAAAGGAGGTAGGGAATGAGGCCTTGCAAAATTCATTTTGGGAGTTCTTCAATGATGATTCTGGACACTGAATTCCACCCAGTTGAGGCATCTCCTTTGGGGTAATCTGCACAGGTGCCAACCCAGACAGCAATGTCCACTAACCCAGCGCTGATTCCTTCGCACAGACCTTCCACTGGAAAACAAGGACCATAGTTAGAGCCTCCCTGAGATTTCACAACAGTCAATCAGCTTTTTGTGGGTATTCTTTTAGTTAATTACAAGTCTTGACACCAAACCCAAGGCTGCTTATTACAGGAATTAACATAATTGATTGATTACAAATTCATATAATCAATATGGGTTACCACAAATATTGGTTCATGTCTTAGTTTAAATTTTACAAATAATTTTTTGGAAAATTTTGAATTTATCACTGCCACAGAAATAACCTCTTAAAAAAAAAACATTTATGGTAGAATTTTTAAGTTCGAGGAAAAACAGAAAAGCACCCCCTAAAAAATCAATAACCCAATCAACCAATAGAGATTTATTCTATTTTTCAATGTGGAAGAATTTTATTTCAGATGTGCCTTTTATTTTTGTTAGAACACTTTTTGACTACTAACACAGCAGAAATAGAAAGCTTTCATGGGTCGGGGATGGGGGTAGGTTACAGCAAATGGCTTTATTAATACTCCATTTATCTCATCATTTTCTCACTAATGCAGATTTTATACATTGCTTTTCTTTTCTGTTTGTAGTTTACAAAAACTGCTTCTTGCAGAGAATCTGTGGCAGTCACGTAATTTTAAAATACAGAACTATGGTAAAGCGGACATTCTGACTTGGCACAGGCCCTACTTTTTTTTTTTTTTAAAGACTTTCCCTGCTGTGCCTCCCCCCATGACCATGTTACACAGGCTGGAAGTGCAGCAGCCAATGGGCCTGATTCCACTGCTGATCAGCCTGGAAATTTTGGCCAGTTCCATTTTTGACCTGGGCCGGTTCAGCTCTCCTTAGGCACCTTGGTGGCTTCTGGTGGTCCCAGAGGTTCACCATACTGGTGCTAGACCTAGTTCAGACACTCAATCGACTTTGCCTTGCCAAAGTTCAGAACTCCTGAACTCAAGCAATCCATCAGCCCCAGCCTCCCTGGCAGCAAGGACTATAGATCTATAGATTTGCAACATCATTTCTAGACCCCATCTCCTTTTTAAGCAATGTTTTAATGCATCTTTGAAGTCATCAGTGCAGCTACTCCCTCCATTAGGAATTGGTATCTATGACTTTTCATCCTACTGAATTTCCATTAACTTTCCACAGAAAAGTTAACCAGGATGCTGAAGATCCTTTTTTGATTTTCTGATTTTTAACTTTCCATGGATGCCAATTCAGCACTCAGGCTGTCCATCTGTTTTCTCTCTTTCTCAGGACATGACCCACCACCCTTTCTGATGATGGTGCACCATCCTTAAAGGACAAGTGTATTTTAATGCTACTTCTTGGGTAGTGGTTATTATTGGCAATCCAACCAGGCTATATCTATCATGTATATTTAGATGACCTTTGCCTGTAATTTTCTTCATATTGTGTCATTCCAAGGTATGATACAATGGAAAGGGTTCTTGGTTTGATGTCAGCATACCTGAGTTTGAATCTCAGCTCTGGCACTTACTGCCTCTGTGACTTTGGGGAAATTTAATCTCTCAAGATGGATTCTAAGATCACGTCTAACTCTAAATCTATGGTCTGATTGCTGTCAAAAGGGTGGACTTTTGCAACAGTGAGGAGTTTTGACAAGTGAAAACAACACAGTTTCCCAAATGTGATTCAGTCTGATCTCCTATTTGATTTTGGATGCAGCTCATTGCCCTTCTGTAGTTTTAGTCCCAGAAATAAAAACTAACGAAGTGGATCGAAGGAGATTACTTATCCAACTGGGTCCAGTTCGAGATTCTCAGTATGTACAAGGGTTACTGTGAAATGACTAGATCCCTAATGGGAGTATCCAAGAATATTCAAATCTCTACTGTCTTTGAATCACCCGGAAATTAGTCCAGAAGCTTCAACAGCACTACTGATAACAGCAAACATTCCAGGCCTAAATTTCAGATATGTGAACTTTGACTCACATGTCTTTTGACTCACCATGTACTAATAATAGCTAACATTTATATAGGATTTGTAAAGCTCTTCACATATTATGTTATTTGTTCCTTACAACAACCCTGTGAAGTAAGTGCTATTATTCCCTCTTTAACAGATATGGAAACTGAGGTTGAGCGGTTGAGTGAGTCATCCACAATAAGTGTCCAAGACAGAATTCAAACTCAAGTTTTCTTGACTTCAAGTCCAACACTCTTTCTACCGTGGCACCTTGTTACCTCATTATAATTCTCTGTCATAGGATAATAGAATATTAAGGTCGGAAGAGACATTAAATATAATTTAGTCTAATTTCTTTGTTTTCCAGATGAGAAAAGAGATCTTGAGCAGTTAAGCAATTTGTATGAAGTCATACAACTAGCTAGCAGAGGACTGTACCCTACATGGCACTTATACTTCTACTTAAGTCTTACTTCAGTGCCTCATTGTGACATGAAGGTGACCTTGGGTTCTTGAAGCCAATAGAACATAAGCTCTAAGAAGGCCTGCCACACTGGAAGTGCCTCAAAGATCAGCCCCAATATGGCTTATACATCAGTAGTGAAGGACCAGTCTAGTTTCATTCATGGTAGCTCATGATAAAGGGTTAGTCATAAAATCTCATAGATATGGGGAAGGAGTATAATCTGAATTGCAGGAGGAAGGAGTGATGCAAACGTGGTCCTTTGAAGTGCTCCTTATAACTCTACCCTCTCTGTAGTGGTGCTGCTGCTACTGATTAGTGCTTTTAAGCACCCACAAGAGAAGGCTGTCTCTGGGAATATATTAATACCTACACTATTCAGCCCACTTTCACTTTAAAGAGACCCAACACTCATCACACATATCAAAATTCACATACTAAATAAGAAAACACTTGTTTTTATTAAGTAGCTTTGTTACATTTGTTATTAGGTTTTTTTTAATGCTTCTGGAATTTGTTTCTTTTAGATCTAAGGTCCAAAGCAGAAGTCAGATGTAAAACTTTAAACTGCACCTTTCTGACCATTTAACTCCAAAGAATATAAAACTTGTATATAGTGGAGAAGTCATACTGTCTAATAAACATACATTACAATTGTAAACACCAATAATAACATCTAACCTCAGCTTTCAGGTTTACCAAGATCTTTCTGTGCATTGTTTGTTATTCGGTCATAAGAACATAGGAGCACAGGTGTCAAGTTAGAAACAATGAGCAGGAAAGGCAGTATCTCCAACTTGTGAATCTTGCAGTCATAAACATGCCACATTCACAGCAACCATACATCATTTTCCTATATTGCTTTCATGCACAGAAAACTTTAAAGGATGATAAAAAAAAAAGTCTGCCCTAAGGAAATGATCATTCCCTTCAAACTGGGTCTAACCCTAAACTTGATTGAAGAGGAGAATCCAGAAATAGGATGGATTGTGAGGGTTTTCCCTTCATGCTGCCCTGCTTCTCCCATTCCAAGAGCAGAAAAGACAATCAGGCTGTTATTACTGTAAAGCAGTGGCCCCTGGTAATGCACCAACCAACTCTAATTGTATTATATCTTGTAGAATGCTAAAAATGATGATTGATGTTAGTTTAAAATCTCAATCAACAAGTCACATAAGCATATATTAAGCACTTACTATATGCTAGGCAAATGTAAGTCAAATACTTTTGCAGCCTGCAACTCTTAGAAGAAGGCCTTGCACATATTAGACACAAAAAGATGTTTATTAATTTGAAATGAGTTTATAAATTGTCTGGAGGTTTTTACCATATAATAGCTTATATAAATCTAATCATCATGAGAGCAAAATTTTAAAAATGGTTTGTTAATCATCTACGTCCATAGAACAAATCAACCTAAGGAAGGTCCTCACAGGACATTCTCTCCAATATACCATAGTTCTCATACCTGAAGAAGTTCGATGAATATTAATAGTTGAATTCATTTCTGGGCTTCCTTGATCCAAATAAATGATGGCCTCAATGGGAAGTGGTCCTGAGCATTCAGCCCCATTGAATGTAAAATACCACCGCTGACAGCAGGCGCTTTTGCACTTCAGTCGAAGGGATCCACTAAAAAGCACCCTGAGAGCACTATTGGAGCGCATCTTTGTGAATGTGCATTCCTAATACAAAAACACAGACATGGACTTGAGGCCACATTTTCCATTCTATTTCCTCCAGAATAGAAATGTACTTTCAAAATCAGAATTGTCTTCAACTCCCCAGTCCAAATTTTAAAAGCATAATTAGTCAAATTATATATTTTTATCCCTTTAAGAGGGACAGTGTATGATAGGAAAGTAAATCTCTGTCATGATCTAATGGTTCAAGCCTTCGACATTAATGGGACAAAACAACTGAGCTGTTAGCATTTGGATGGAGCTAAGTCAATACATATCTGTCACATTAACTTGATTATGAAGAAAAGAAAAGGTTAATCTTAATTAAAGGATCACAGATCTAGAACTTGAAAGGTTAGAGGTTATTCAGTCCAATACCTGACTTTTAAAGCTTAGGAAAATGAGTCCACATTTTGCCACATGTATAGATATAGATATATAGATGGATATAGATATACATATATACATATGTATATCCCATTTGTGTGTATGCACAGTATCTGTATATGCACATATGTATGTGCATGCATATGTGTGGATGTATACATGAGGATATCTAGATCTATATATCTATATACAGATCTATCATACTATAATATATATTATTAATTATAATATATTATAATAATGATTAATATTAATTATATGATGTTATAATTAGTTATAGAATATTAATTATAATATAACACAATAGAGAGCAATAGATAGATCTATAGAGATATATAGCAAAGCCAGGTTTTGCGCCCAGATCCTCTGACTCCAATGTCAATGTCCTTTCTTTTTGTATCACATTGTCTCTTAAGGTAAAGTAAGGATAACTCTTAGCTCCATTCTGTTCAACCTTTGTGTATGTTTGTGTGTCTCTCTGTATACAAAATAAATATTATATTTTATTAAAAGCACTCAGTTGAAGTTTATTCCTCATCACCAAACTGGAAAAAAATCAGACATATTAAAAGATGAATTTTTTTAGTCCACTCATATTTTTGGTCTCAGTTACTGTGACAATATTGGAAGGAAGATTATTGCATTTTTAAAAAGAAAACAATGCTGTTGCTTATTATCTACAAGTCAGAATATTAAGACTCAATTTTTTTATGTCTTCTCAAAATCTATCAAATCATGAGAACACATGAAATATTCCCATGACACTAACTAGAGCTGTTGCTAATATTAAAAACTGAAGAAACATTATATTGAAATCCTACTCATACTATCACCACTAACAGGGGACAAATAGAAGCAATTTTCAATATCAAAGTAGTAACTAAGTTGCAAAATAAAAAGACTCATCAAAGGCAAAAACACTATATACAGTACAATGAAACACTTAGGGAGGAAAATACACATTTTTAATTAGAAAAGTTGGTTGGCATTTCCATTATAAAGCTGTTTCACCTATTAAGCGACAAAACAATCTCATGCATTGTCTATGATCAGAGACTATATAGTCCAGGCATCTCTTCTAACATTGGATTGACCTCTATTCCATCTTCACCTTAATGACATCATTAAAAGTTTGCCTTTTAATTTTGCTCTCTCCTTTGGCATATTTTTTCATCCTTTAAAATTAAAGGCTAATTTAATTAATTTAGTTAATTGAAATTTGAATTTTGCCAAAATCTGTCCCTTACGAGAATAATATGGTCCTATTAACTTGTATTTACATAGTTTCAAAAAGATATTAACCATGCAAGTATTGCAAAGAAAAATATTCTGCAAATAGTTAATATAAAAAGCTAATGCAATTGTTTTTAGGATAACTAGTAGGCGGCACAGTAGATAGATTGTTGGACTCGGAATCAGAAAGACCTGAGTTCAAATCCAGCCTCAGATACTTACTAGCTGTGTGACCTTGGGCTAGTCATGTAACCTCTGTCTTCCTCAGTTTACTCATCTATAAAATGGGAATAATAATAATTCCTACCTCCCAGGGCTGTTGTAAGGATCAAAAAAGGCAGTAATTGTAAAGTGCTTAGAATAGTGCCTGGCACCTAGTAAGTACTACCTAAATGTTAGCTATTATTAAATGGCCCAGAGGCCTTCCTCTCAGTCCTCATCCTTTGATCTCCATCCAGCATTTGACACATTTGGTCAGTCACCACCCCCATGCTTTCCTGAATCCCTGTCCTCCCTTGGTTTCTGTTACACTGTTTTCTCGATTCCCTTTCAAACCTTTTTGACCATTCATCTTGATAATACTTAAATTTTCTTCCTATTCTCAACCTTTATGAATGGATAGCCCCAAGACTCTGTCCTAAATCCTCTTCTAATCCCCTGTTCTACCCACTGGCAATCTCATCCACCTTAGCTTCAAATGATCACCTCTATCCAATATTCCTATATCCATTCTTTTGCCTCTTTGTGCAGTCCCACATTGCTAACTGCCTGTTGGTTCTCTCTGTGTTCTGTGGATATTTCAAATTTAACAGATCCAAGGCAGATCAACATCTCTTCTCCAAACCTGCCTCTTTGCCTGACTAAATTCTCCTCTATATTCTCCTCTTCCCTTTCCTTCATCCTTCATAACCAATCAGTTGCCAAGGTCTGTATTTTATGCAATGGATGTATCACATCCCTCTTTTCCTTTCCATTGCCACTTCTCACTTAGGCCATTACAAGAGCCTTCTAATTATGTTCCCTGCCTCATGCCTCTCTGTCCTCTCTAATCCATCCTTGACAGCTGCCAAAGAAATATTCTTGATGTTCATGTTTGATCAAGTCACTTCCCTGCTCAAAAACTTTCAGTGACTTCCTACTGCCTCCCCCCCCCCCCGCCCAAAAGGCAATCTCTTTAGGGTATTCAGGCCCTAAGCAAGCTGGCTATATCTTACATCTCTAACGCTGTTTGAGAGAATGTCTTTTCATTTCACTGTAGCCAATCTGTACTCCTCACTTCTCCCTCATCCCTTATCCTCTTCCATTTCTACTTATTTATACGTGACATTCCCCATGCATGATGAGGACTTTCCTCCATTTCCACCTATTGAATCCTTCTCTTTCAGGATCCAATTTAAATGTCACTTCCTCTATGAAGCCCTCCTTGATCTTTTGGGCTAGAAAGGGTCCTTTTCTTCTTGAATTTCTCACGCTCCTCTGAGCTTTTCCTATGCAGAAAAATATTTTCTACCTTGAATCATAGTTACTTGTGTACATGTCTCAGTCCTTCTTGACTCCATTGACTGACTAGATTTTAAAGATTTTGAGGAAAAGTTCTGCATCTTTGTATCCTTAGAGTTAACATAGACCATTTTACATAATAGATACAATAAATAAATGTAAATTGAACTGAAAGAAACCCAGCAGCTTTAGACAGGCTACAAATTATCAACCCATTCATTAGTATTGAGCATTTAAATAACTGGGCATTTATTTTAATAGACACTTTCCTGGAAATTAGATGCCAACATAAATTGCTCCACTGCTAAAGCTACAAGAGTCACTTAAAAATTTTACTCATGTAAGGTGACTACCTAATTGATCCTGCCCTAAAATTTTGCTATATTTCTATATCAAGCAATGGCTTATATTACTTTATGGTGCAAAGATATGGAACTGAATGATACAAATTCAGAACCCATACAAAAGTTTCTCTCAGTTCTTTGGTAACAAAATTCTGCCAGGGGTTGAATTCTTATCAGTTAGGGTTGATACCCATGTATTCCTAATAAGAAACTTACTCTTCTTTTTTTGGAGAGGAAAGGCAAGGCAACTGGGGTGAAGTGACTTGCCCAAGGTCACATAGCTGGTGTGTCAAGTGTCTGAAACCAAATTTGAACCCAGGGCCTCCTGATTCCAGGACTGGTACTCTACTCACTGCTCCACCTAGCTGCCCCAGAAACTTACTTAAATATTGGGGGATTAAAGGGGAGAGAGAGAGGGAGAGAGAGAGAGGGAGAGAGAGAGAGAGAGAGAGAGAGAGAGAGAGAGAGAGAGAGAGAGAGAGAGAGAGAACGAGAATTAAAAGTTTTCCCCTGAGAATTATCGATCAAAATTGTACCACAGGATCTTAAATCCCAGAGAGTGCTTTGATACTCTTCTAATCTCACACTCACATAGGCTATTTCTGAAGCAGATTTAAATACTTAGTTTGACTGGATCTTTGATTAAAATGCATTGTCCAACAGGCTATTTCAAATATAAATATGATAAAGCACTATTGATCTGAACAGTTCACACTGTTACTCTTGCCTTCCTTAAAATTTGACTAAATTTTTATGACAATCCATTTCAAACCAAGTCCACTGGTATGACTGAAGAATTAGCCCCCAGACATACCCTCAAGCATTCCTCACTTAATAAAGTTTCTACATTCACTATTTATTATTACTTTTTACCTAAACACTTTTAGAGTCATTTTTAGACACGAAGTAAAACAGCAGGGTGATGTGTTGTTCTGATGACTTCTTTTATGAAATTGGCTCTGAATTATGACCTATTTTTTATACTTGGAAACTGGAGCTCAGGTTGTTTGAACTGAGATTGAAGTTGTCACAGTATCTGCTCTTGAATTATAAGTTTTAAGATGATTTTGGACCAGATGTAGGCAATCTAACCAGAAATTTAACACTCAAACCTTGCAATCTTGATATATCAAATTAGAGAAATCCTCAATTTACTTACTGCGATTTTCCCGAGATCTATCCCGTAGTTAAGTGCACTCCATGAACACTGTTTATAGTTAGGCGACCAGGTCTCTTCAAAGGTTTCTCTCAGACATTCACCCTTTTCACCTTTGAATCCGTCCCGACCTGGGATTCCAGGAGTGCCTGGGATGCCATTGGCTCCAGGATTTCCATCTCTGCCAGGCACCCCAGCAGGCCCTTGTATGCACATTCCATTGTACTAGGGAGAGAGAAAGAGAAAGGGGAAGAAAAACCACCATAACATAGTTTAATTATAATGCAAAGATATCCCCGGAAAACCAGGAAAACAGCATTTGAGAATTTTAAATGATGTTTTTGTCTATATGGCTCTACATAAGAAAACACTGACAAAATTTTTTTGGAATAATATGATACATGACTTTAACAAAAGTAGTGTTTACATTGGCCAACCATAATCCAGATTATTACTGAAAGAATAATTTTATACATTACAGTGAAGAATTTGGTACTGCCATTTTATATCACTGTACACCCATGATCAAAGAGGAAATACATGTTTCCTTATATGTTATAATGAACCCTGAAAACTACTGCCAGTCTTTCAGTCCCTTAGGCTTACAACATCTAAAATCCTTGATTTTTCTCTCCCTCATCCCATAGATCCAACTGGATGCCAAATCTCACAATTCTCCCTCCAAAAGATCACCCACATTCTACTCCTCTCATTGCTGCCTCCTCCCTGGAGTAGAGTGGCTGACAACTTTCTAATTAGATTGCCAGCTTCCAATCTTTCCCCTCTCCAAGCTTCCCAGGACACACGTTTCTTCTGCTAAAGAAACTTCAGTGGCTCCCTACTGGCTCAAACATAAAATGCAACTTCCTCAGCTTAAAGCCTTTTCATGATGTTGCTGCTAAATGTCTTCCCAGAGCCCTTCACAGTACACTTTTTTTGTGTAGTTTACATTCCAGTCTAACTAACCTGCTGGTTATCCCTTGTACTTGGAATCTCATCTTTCATCTCCTTGCCTGTCTCCTGGGCCGGGAATTCACTCCCTCCTCATCTCTACTTCATAGAATCCTAGGCTTCCTCTAACACTCAACTTCTGTGTCACTCTCTACCAGAAGGTTCTCCCTCCCCTCTGCTTTCTCAAATAAATTCATAATATGCTTATGTATGTAAATGGTTTGATACACCAGTAGCCAAATGTAAGACTGCTGCAGGCAGGAACTGGTTTGTTTTTTATTTTGTCTGTATCCCGAGCATTATCAATGAACCTTGCAAATAACAGTCGCTGAATAATTCTTACTCTACTTCAATTCTCACTATTCAGGAACAGAAGTTAGCCAAATAACTGGGCCTGAGATGACGATGGTTCAGGCAGGATCATTATGCGCCTGGAGTTTGCCAGTAAGTTCAATGCTTATCTTTCCAATGTGCTTCATTGAATCTTCTTCCTCTAGAACTGAATTTCCTCAAGATTTGGGGCATCACTATTTCTCAAAAAAGAAATAGAAAGATAGGTAGATAGGTGGATAGATGGATAGATGGATGAATGGATGGATGAAGGCATTCTTATTTATTGTCCAGGAAGTGTGAAAATGAGTCAATACATGAAAAGGTGTTTTGAAGACTTGGCTGAAGATTTAGCTACTGACATAGTATTTTAAAAGACTGAGTTGGGTTTAATTTTTATTCTAAAAATATTATTTATGTTCACTAGCAAATATATAAACTATGGGGGTTTGCATTTCAAACGGGGCAGAGGTAGAAAAACCATTATGGCTTATTTTGGGTATTTTCTTTTTATTATCTATTTATTTTTATTATTTATTTATTATTATTATTTTTATTATATTGTTATTATCATTAAACTTACCTCTCCATTGTAATACCAAACCCTGTTCTTCATCCATACCATATCCTCCAATCTCTCAACCCTGCAGTTATTTCCCAGACCATCATGCCAGCACTACTTGCACTTTCCTCCTCACCCCATGGTGAACCAGTTCATCTCAGCATTGTCCTTTTCTGTTACTGATCTAGCTGTACCAAGCGTTGGCCTTGGATCACTCCCACTGTTAGTCACTTCTGTTCCTAGACATGTGCTGCTAAACAAAGCTGGAGAAAATTATAAACCCATACTTACTAAGTCCACTAAAATTTTGTAATAGTATCTCAACTGGGCTCTCATTGCTGAACAGCAATCCTTTTAAATCTCCCTAATCAATTCATTATCCCACTCACCATAGCAGTTCTTCCAAAGCTTTTTTATCCCTCCTCAAACCAGGAGAAGCCTTTCATGATGAAAACTCTCTCACAGCTGAGAACCTTACCTCATATGTTATAGAAAAAATTGTGGACATTCAACAAAAGTTTCCTCCTCTCCTCCTCCCATCTCACATCATCCAGTTGCCTTCAGTTGCCTTCTTCTTTGCCAAGGCAAACTCCTCTACAGTACAAATGACCCCATTCTCTCCTTTCTTCTTCAGCACATCAGTTTCTCACTTATCTTCAATCTTTCCCATCTACCAGATACTTCCCAATTGTCTACAAATATGTCCACATCTCTGCCATCTCCAAAAAACTTTTTGATTCCTCCAGTTCCATTAGCTATCATCTCATATTGTTTCTTCTTTTTATGGCTAAACTCCTTGAGAAGGACATCTATAATGATGCCATCCCTTCCTCACTCTTTTCTGAACTCTACAGTTTGGGTGTTTTCTGACTTCATCATCATTCAAACAAAGCTCCTCTCTCCAAAGTTACCAATCATCTCATAATTGCCTAATTTAATGACCCCCTTCTCAACCCTCACTCTTTTTGATCTTTCTCCAGCCTTGATACTGTTGATCACCCTCTTCTCGTTAATATTCCCTTCTCTCTAGGTTTCTGAGACACCATTCTCTCCTGGTTCTCCTATCTATATGCTCATTCCTCAACATCTTCTGCTGGCTCTTCATTCAGATCATGCCTTCTAACTATGGATGTCCCCCAGAGCTCTGTCCTGGACCTTCTTCTCTTCTCTCTCTATACTGTTTCACTTGGTGATCTGACCAGCTCTCCTAGATTCAGTGATCACCTCTATGCAGATGATTCTCAAATGTACTGACCCAGATCTATCTTTTCTACTGATCTCCAATTTCCACTCCCCAACTCTTTATTAGACATCTCAAACTGGATGGCTCACAGACATCTTAAACACATCATGTTTAATATCTTTCTCCCCCAACTTGTTTAATGGGACCATCATCTTCCCAGTCACCCAGACATACAACTTAGATGTCATTCTCAAATCTTCACTTTTTCTTATGACTTATATGCAATCTGTTGCCAAAGTTTGTCAATTTTAACCTTTGTAACATCTCTTGTATGTGTTCCCTTCTCTCCTCTAACACTGCTACCACTCTGGTGCAGACATTCTTACTTGGACTACTGCAATAGCTTGCTGGCTGGTCTGCTTGCCGCAAGTCTCTCTTTACTTCAGCCCATCCGTCACTTAGCTATCAAAGTGGTCTTTCTAAAGCACAGTTCTGACAAATGGCACCCCTCTATTCCATAAATCTCACTGGTTCTCTATCACTTCTAGGATAAAATATAAACTCCTCTGATGTTCTTCTTAGCCTTTCCAGTCTCCTTGTATCTTACTCCCTTCTTCTTCCATATAATATATAATCCAGTGACACTCGCTTCCTTGCTATTTTTTGTACAACACACTTCATCTCTCAACTTTGGATATTTTCACTGACTGTCACTCATGCAGGGAATTCTATCCCCTTTTATCTCAGTCCCCTGGCTCATCTGGCCACCTTCAAGTGTCAGTTAAAATCTCATCTTCCACAGGAATCCTTTCCCAATCCCTCTCAATTCTAGTGTCTTTCCTCTATTGATTATCTACAAGTTTTTAATCTTTATTGTTAAACTTCGTAGCTACATATAATTATATATTCTGTGCATTCTATTTGTCATGATTTATAGCTATATATGTGTATATGTGCTTATATATAGACATATGATTATATATCCTTTATATCCCATTTGTTTTCTTTTATAGGTTTTTTTTTTCTACATAGCTGCTTGCTGTTTTTTCCCCCTTTGGACTGTGAGCTCCTTGACAGCAGGCACGATCTTTTGCCTTTTTGTATCCCCAGTATTTAGCATAGTGTAGCACATTATAAGTATTTAATAAATTTTATTGACTAGCTGGTGGTGAGGCTCTCCAGTTAGAATTCTGAACAGTCAGACTTTGCCTTTTCTACATATGATCTGCTTCCTTGAGCATTTTGCCTCCAACCATCATTCTTTTAAAGTCAGCATTTCTGAAACATGGCATGTTTAGTCATTTCAGCCATGCCTGACTCTTCAGGACCCATTTTTGGAATTTTCTTGGCAAAGATACAGGAGTAGTTTGCCATTTCCCTCTCTAGTTCACTTTGCAGATAAAGGAACTGAGGCAAATAGGGTTTAGTAACTTGTCCAGGGCCACACAGCTAGTAAATGTCTTAGGTCACATTTGATCTAAGGCCTTCCTGACTGCTGACTCTTGACTTTCTGTCTTCAGGCCTCCTGTTCTATCCACTACGACTTCTAGTGGTCACTGCATTATAGGCCCAATCTTTTTATTTCCACCTGGACTCTCCCTGTAGGAATTAGGAATAATTTCCTCTTACAAAGTTTTCAGCTGAGTTTCTCTTCCTCTAAATCCACTCCTGATCGCTGACCTCTAAAAAGAAAACAATCCAACAGGAATGCCACGTGACCGTACCACATCCCTTATGCAAAATCTCTTAATGTCCCTGTGGAATCAAATAAAAACATCTGTCCTCAAGTGACCTATTCATCTCACTCTCTGCCAGTCTTCTACCTTCAGCTCCACCCAGGCCAAGACTACCCATTCCCTCCTCTGAGTCTTAACGTTGACTATCTTCTGTATTTTCTATATAGAGCAAGGTTAGTCTTTTTCCCTGAATTCCAAAACAAAGACACCACCAGGGGGCAGACCTTGCTGAAAGTGTGTAAGGAACATTTTGAAAGGCAATACACAAGAAATTTTAAAGGATCTATTCAATTAAAATAAATCCTGTTTCCTGGGCTGCAACTGACCTCAT
This sequence comes from Bettongia penicillata ogilbyi, assembly GCA_023548195.1. NCBI lineage: Eukaryota > Metazoa > Chordata > Mammalia > Diprotodontia > Potoroidae > Bettongia > Bettongia penicillata. Next base: position 9,747,373 of record JAJHZJ010000047.1, on the reverse strand, counting down.
ATGCAGAAGAGTTTGTCTTATTTTCTTCCATTTCAAGAGGCTTTTAGCATTTGTTTATTACCAAAGTAACAATATCAACAAGACACCACAACTATGAAAACAATTGTGCCCATCTTATCCTCAAAGAAAACAATCAAATGAAGCTCCAGGCCTTTAAAAAGTGATTGAGATCACCCTCCCACAGAAAGCAAATGAAACATCCTTATATATTCAGAAAACAAATTCATAAGGCTAAAGAAAAAAACACAAATTTGGAAGTCTGGAATTGATGTTTAAAAAGGGTAGCTCCTTAAGCATTTTTATCAACCTCAGCAACCTCTCTCTCTAATCTCTATCCTATTCAACAGCTAACAGGCTTTCCTTGACACCCCTTATGACTCATACTTAACCACACCATACCCTTTGGCCCTACCAGTTCTCCAGTTTGATGACTACATAAAATATGTGGCAACATCAAATGAATTTGGTTTTGGGGGCATTTGCCATAGATGTGAAAAGGGAGATTTCTTATAAATATCTGGCAGACATTTTGAATAACCCAAAGCATATGGCCACCAGGATCTGCAAAAGACTCTGTGAAACTGTCAAAGTTTTCTAAATCCATTTCCATGGCTCTGGCAAAATTATTTCTCATATACTTGATTCCTGAGCCTAGACCTGGACCCATGGTGAGTTAAATTCTCTCTATGTTGTTGGTCCTTATGTGGTATAATCCCATGCAGTTCATATTATTGGTACTCATAGAGCCCAAACAAGTAGACGTTTAATCCATAACTTGCACCATGTAGGTTATACCAGCTTCCATGCCAATAGGAAATCAACTATTCATACTCAGATCCAGGTGATCCACACTTGATCCCATTTAATCTATAGATGAATCAACCCAACTTACAGGAATAGCCATTTTCTCAATACCAAAACCCATGACAGCCCCCATTTCCTCTACCCTTACACCTATCCTGAAGTTTACCCATTCTCTGGTGGTTATGTAGCCAACTTCATGAGGATCTTTTTGCTCTACTCCTGATCCCATTCCCTCTAGAGTGGAAACCATTCAACTCATGACAAGGCCCATTTTCTTCACATTAGACCCTAATTCTGTCTATTCCATAGTGTAGGTCAGGTACCCATTCTTTTCTTCCTAGTACCATTGATGTAGTCAATTCAAGGACTTATCCACTTGATTGGTCATTGCCACTGCTACCACCTATTCCCCTCAGAAAATTTCTCAAAATTGCAAGCCATTCCCATCTCATTTCAAGCAAGTTTATCTCAAATCCTCCAGTCATCCACAATCCATCTTACTTGTGTGGCCCATGTTCATGCCAGAACTAAACTGACCCATGTTTTCCATGATCCTACAACTAAAGGGACCTTCCAAGTGTCTATTTCAAATTACATATTTTCCATTTCCATTCCTACAGGTAATATTTAGACATCCTTATGCCTTTTTTTAAATGACTGGCATGGAGGGGAATTTTTTCTGGCTCTAGTCCTATGCTGCCAATGCTACCAAGCCCATGAAAGAGTTACTATAGGTATTCCAGAACATAAAGTCCCCTTTTAGCAAGGCCCTCTCATCCATTTTCACATGTGTTGATCTGTAAAACAGAAGTTGGTCATTGCATATTAAATTTCAATTAACTGTTCAAAAGTAACAGTATTGATTCTAAGATTTTTCCCATTTTCATCTTCAAGAATGTCTACTCTAAATACATCTGTTCTACAGAACACTTCCTTCAACTGAATCCAGTCAATTTTATAATTCAGATTTCCCACACACTGTTTCCAAGTCTTTTGGCCTTTAACAAGTATTTAATCTCATTTGGGATAGTGGGTGGGATATTAATTATTCCTGGGTCAATTGGTCCCATAGTCATACCAGCAGGTGTAGACATCAACTTTTGCCTTGCCCTCTGGGCCTCCTCCTCATCAGGATTTTCTTGGACTTTAAGAGGTACACCCTGACCTTACTTGGTCAAAGCTACACTAGCTTTTCTCATGTTTTCTTCCATCTTGAATTAGACATCATAAAGAAACAACTTTGAACGTGTTGAGAACTCTCATCAAGACAATGAGCAACAATGATTCCAGAGGACAGCAGATGAAACCTTTTATTTTCCACTTCACAGAGAGGTGATGAATTCAAGATCCAGAAGGAGACATACATTATTGGGCATAGCCAATCAGGAATTTGATTGGCTTGACAATGCATATTTCTTACAAGGATTCAATTTTTCTTTTTCTCTTCAATGATGGGGGATATGGGAGGGAAAGAAAATAAGTGTTAATTGAACTAAATATAATTTAGTTTTTTATTTGCTTTCTTTTTTAAAAAGAGAACGCATGCTGGAGCGTCTAGAATAGCTTTTCCAAACTGGGTGGATCCAACCTGGGTGACGATAGCACAAGGACCATGCATAGGAGAGAATTTAATGAATAGCCAAATTTTAAAATTAGAAGGAACCTCAGAGGATATCTAGTCCAACCCATATCCATGCTGGGGAAAAAAGTAAATGCCAGAAGTTTTAATAATAATAATAATAGCTGACATTTAAAAAAGCTTAATATCTTACAATGTGCCACTCACCATATATCTCATTTGAACCTCATCACAGTCCTATGAAGGAATTATTATAAATTTCATGATCCACAAGTCACAAAGAACCTGAGCTCCTGGACTTTAAATGATTTGCCATGACTACACATAGCTAATAATCAAAGGCAGGATTTGAACCTAGATCACTCAATTCAAAATCAAAATATTCATTCCACCATTATGCACTGCTTATCACATCTGCTTTAAAGGGAAAGCAACAAAGAAGGAGATTTTAAATCCATAGCACTTAAATGACATGCAAACACCAGAAAAAATCAGTAGACTTCTAGAATTGACAGTTTGAATACTTGAAATTTATGGTTAAGTACTGGACCTGTGCTGGTATTGGTTTAGGTTGAAGAGACTCTACTAATAAAAGTGGGCATTTTTTCTGCAATTTATAGTATTATCAAGTTAGTGATATCAAACACCCACGAAGCTTACAATATTCCCAAGTGCAGCCTAAACCAAATAAACTATCATTGGGGAACATTTAACAAAATAAATAAAAATACAATACAACATAGATAATGTTATTTTGTGGTTTTCTAAATCAAAATGTGACTCTAGGAATCCTCAAATAAGGTCAAGTGGCTCCTGTTTCTATTTGAGCTTGACACTTGGTTTGGTTCAAAGAACTGAGAGTTTAAATAACTTACTCAGGGTCACACTGCCAGTATGTGTCAGAAACAGAGGTCTTCCTGGCTTCAAAGCCAGTTCTTGATCCATAATAGCATGCTGCACATAGTACACATGGTAAACACCTACTCACCCCCCCACACACATGCACACAAATATATATTTAAATATTATAACATATATATTTATATATGCTATTTATACAGTACTATTGGCCTTTATGTATAGTACCTAATTATATCCTCTCAATAGCTTTGTGAAGTAAACATTATTATTTTCACACATCTTACAGATGAGAAAACAAAGGCTTACAGAGTTTAAGTGACTTGCCTAATCTCACACAGTTTGTAAGTACCTAAGGTAGAATAATAATCGTTGACATTTATATAGCACTTTAGAACTTTTTACATTATCTTATTTGATTCTCACAACAACTCTGTGAAGTTGCTGTTCAGTTGTTTCAGTCATGTCCAACTCTTCATGATTCCATTTGAGGTTATCTTGGCAAAGATACTGCAGAGTTTGCCATTTCCTCCTCCAGCTCACTTTACAGATGAGGAAACTGAGTCAAGCAATGAGCAATATAGATGAGAAAATGGTTAAATGATTTGCCCTTGGGTCATACAGCTAGTTAAACGTCTGAGGCTGTATTTGAACTCAGGTCTTCCTGACCACAAGCCTAGTGCTCTATCCTCTGCACAACCTAGTTGTGAAATAGGTACTATTATTATCATCCCCACTTTACAGATGAGTAAACTGAGGCCAAGAGAGGTGAAGTGACATGTTAAGCAGGTAGGGTCTGGGGCAGGATTTGAATTCATGTCTTCCTGACTCCAAGACCAGTACTGTCTCCACTATCCCTTCCTATAGCGTAAGCACAGGAAGATTATTAATAAATAAACAAACCTATTCATCATTGGAAATGTCCGTGGTGTCTTCAATACTTGAAGGCTTTGTGATTTCCATGATGTGGGCCCTCCTTGCACCCACAAAGACTACAACCCCATTCACTGGGATAGGTGGTCTTTTTGAGTTACTACTTCCAAAAAATTCAGCTTTCCTTCACCAGCTCTCCCCCAAGAGTGACCAACCTGGCAGTGAGTCCTTGCACTTAGCTAGTTCATGTACTCAGTTTTTTGTGGGTTAGTAGGATTTCCAGAGCATGGGCTCGGCTTGATTTTTCCTATGATTTTTTTTTTTTTGTATTTTGGCCTGGCCTTTCCTTCTTTTTTTTCCTGACTTGTTCTTTCATCACTGTGGGAAGCAGGCTTTAGATGGGGAGAAGAGAGGCTTGGAAGTCTGAGGGAAAGAGAAAACGGAGTGGAAGAACAGGGAGACTTCCTTGCACTGAAATCCTTGATTTGTGCTAGTCCCCTAACAAAGGACTGGACCATGCAATGTGTCCTTGCTTGGCTGAAATGACCCTCTCTGCCAGTAGAAAAGAATAACAATCCACAGAACCCATGTTGTCTAATTTCCTTTGTAATTTGAAGACTAGGAGAGAAGAGTCCCCACGGATTGTCTACGTGGGGAGTAAGGACTGCAATTTACTTCTTTCTGGTGACCACAGTGATGGTCAGGAAGAGTTCAAGAGTTAGAAATCAGGTTTCTAAATATTAACAGGAAAATTTTTCTCTGATTTGAATAACAGTTAAATATGCAGCCTTTCCAGCAACATTAGTACTATCACCTGAAGTCCCTAACCCTTTTTGTTTGCTACGTTGGGGGGGTGGGGGATGGGGCAATAGGGTAAGGGGGATAATTGAGCTACTCACTGGCCATACAAAGATGAGAAAGGACACTATGTCTACCTTCAAGGAGTTTACATTCTCCTTGGTGAGAACACAACTAAATATACAGATAAATGCAAAACAAAGACAGAGTAATTTCAAGAAAAAACTCCAGTTAAAAGAAGGCCTTCAAGACAGCAGGAAAAAAAGCTACTTTCCTTCTAAAAGTAAGCAAGATTTTAATGGAAACTAGAACCAGAGAGAAAAAAACTGCCTCACCACACAACTTTTTCCTGACAACCAGCAGGGGCAAGTAGATAAATTCAAGATCAGAGGATCCCTTGATACATAATTTCATATGCTCATAGGATTTATATCCTTAGAGATCACCTAGTCTAGCGCTTTCATTTTACAAATGAGGAAATGGAGGCCCAGCTTTAAAAGACTTGTTCAGAGGTGCATAAGTACTATGGGACAGCGCTAGGGTTTGAACACAATTTCTTGGACTCCAAGTCCTTGATTCTCTTCTAGTAACTAACAAAGCTTCTAAATGTTACAGTAGTAACCCACAGGGAGCGCCGGCAGAGTTGTACGGTACTGCATCGTCCAGGCACAGAACTAAGCCTAGCAGCTTGAACCCTGTAAGATTAAAAATTGCAAAGGTGCTAACCTGCGTGGTTAGCGAAAGTTCCTTATGCGGAGCTCCCCCCTCTTCATTGTGACAATGCCATCACTGCTCCAAGATTTCTCCCTCTTCAAGTTAATTTCTCCCTCCAGAATCCCAAGCCCCAGACCACGTTCTTCCTTCCACGTAGACAGACATTAGACGACCCTTCCCCGCCCCTTCCCCCCGCCCCCAAGTTGAGTAGGCAGGGAGACATTCACAGAGATGGGCAAGCAAACACTTACACGGATGAGGCAAGGGGGCAGACAGACACACCCAACAGTACCATCTGTAGCTTTTGATCATCTCTCCAGCCTCAGCAGCTCGAGCTCCCTCTCCAGCTTTGCCAACACCACCCCGTCGGCCCCACGCAGCTGGGGCCAGTCTCCGTCACCTCCATCTACTCCCTATCCTCCTGCAGTTCCAACTACCCTCTACTCCCAACTCCCTGGGTCCGCAGCCCTCCCACGGGACGGGGTGGGGGGTAGATTGGACGGAACGGGACAGGGTGAAGTGGGCGGGACGGGATGAGACGGGCTCACCAGGTCCACAACCTCCCTGGGACGGAGTTGCGATTTCTGCTTTCCTTTGGGGTTCTCCATGCCGCCCAAAGGCGCGGGCCGCAGCAGCAGCAGCAAGAGCTGCAGGAGGCAGAGGTGCAGCCGGGCAGAAGCGCAGGCAGCAGCCGGGACGGAGGAGCGCATGGTCACGCCGAAAGAGTGGCTGAAAGGCTCGGCTAAGCTCTGGCCCGCTAGCAAGAGGGGGTGGGAGGCGGCTGAATTGGTCAGTGTCTGGCCCGGGTGCTCTCTGCAGCCGCCGCTGCCTCCGGCTGCATCAATGCGCCTTTCACACGCGCGCCCTCCCTGCGGACACCAGGAATTTCCATCCTGTGAGAGGCTGGGAGCCCGCCGCCCCCTCACCCGCTCCCCTCCCACCCGGCCCCCAGAGCCTGGCCTCGGGGCGGGCCGAGACTGTTGGGGACTCCGCCCCTTTGGCTCAGCCGGGGAGCCCCTTCCTGCTGCCAGAAAGCACACGGACCCTCTGGGGAAGAAGGGAGGGCAAGAGAAGATTGTAGAGGGCGTAGGTGAAATTTATGGAGAGGGTCAGACTGCGCAGCGAGGGAAGCCGAAGATCACAGACTTCGAGCTGGCAGGGACTTCACGGGGCATACATTCTCACTCCCTCATTTTACAGATAAGGGATTGAGGCCTTGGAAAGTTAAATAACTTGCCCAAACGTACATATGTATTAGGGAGCAGATTTAAATCCGAGTTTTTTGGCTTCAAAGCCAGCGCGCTTTCCGCGGGACCTCAGCAAAGTCAGACACCAGAGGCTGAAACTTTGCGATTAAAGCTTTGCACAGAAGATATCCGCAGGTAGCAGAAGTAGCTGAAGACGTAGGGGATAGTTCCAGCCTTAGATAATATCAGAACGGACCTTCTATTAGATCTCCCACTCTGTAGATCTCCCTCCATGGGGGGGGGGGGGGGGGGGGAGGTGAGGGAAGAGGAGGAGGAGACAGACAGAAAGAGGTGGGGTGAACAGTGTTCTCCAGTCACTTCGTAGGAGCCACAGCTATGTAAGAAAGAATGAGAACCTGAAGTAAAGTTACAGTGAGAGTTCAAATAAGATGATATATGTAAAGCGTTTTGCAAATCTTGAAGTACTATATAAATGATGATGATGATGACGACGACGATGATGATGATGATGATGATGTAAAACTAGTATGGGGCTATTACAAGCAGTGGTTAAAGTGTTAATTAGTTGTGTGACCCTGAGCAAATCAATGAACTGCTCTCAGTTTCCTCAGTCTGTAAAAGTGGGATCATGGTAGCACCTACCTCCCGAGGTTCTTGTGAATATCAAATGAAAAAGTATATGCAAAGTGCTTTGTAAACTCTAAAGTGCTACATGAATGCTAGATATTGATACCCTCTCAATCTGAGCTGAGCTACTCATTTGTCTGTTTCTCCACCAAAGACAGCTTGTAATGTCAGTTACTTGTAGAACCAGTTTTTGAGTCTGAAGCTGACTTTATCCAGAATTATGGAACACCAGCACTGGAAAGAATGAACCGTAAGGAATCATCTCAGGGCTTCTTAAGCATTTTCCACTCAAAACCCCTTTCGCAGCAATATATTGTGGCAGCTGTGTGGTGCTGCAGATAAGAGTGCTGGACTTGGAATGCAGAAAACCTGAGTTCAAATTTGGCCTGACTGACCAGTAAGTCATTTAACCATGACCTGTCTCAGTTTCCTTATCAGTAACGTTAAGATAATGATAGCTCTTAGGGTTGTTGGACGATCAAATAAGATGATGTTTGTGAAACACTTTGCAACCTTAAGGTACTCTATAAAGGCTAGCTATTATTATTCTAGAATTTATGTGCAAGAAATGGAGTGAAAGGCACTTGACATCTATGACTAGAAAAGGAAGTGAACTGACTACATAGGGAGAATGAAAGGCAGTACAATGTAAAGCACTCTGGATTTGGAATCAGAAGGCTGAGTTCAAATCATAACTTTCCCTGTGTTAACTTAAGCAAATCACTTAACATCCCTGAGTCTCAGTTTTTCTCATCAGTAAAATGAGAGGGTTGGATTACATAAATTCTGAAGCCCTTCTACTTGATGACCTTATACATCTAACTCATAATTTATGATCCTTTCACCTTATATCTAAGATCACTTCCAGTTCTAAATCTTATTATCCCATTGGATAATTAAGTCAGCACTGTCCCATGACACTTTTGTCTTACTTCTCACATTGTTTTCTTAACATTTCATGTATTAATTCCTTCTCTCAACTAGATTGCAAGGTTCTTGAGGGTAAGGACTATGCCATACTTCTTCGAACATCACCCCCTAGCATAAGCATAGTGTCCTGCATGCTGTAAGTACTCAAAGTATTTGTGAAACAGGTTTGACTTTATTTGACTTACAGACACATTGCAAAACACAAATGCCACTTGTAAAATGTGGGGGTTGGATTTGTTGCCCTTAGTTTGATGGCTTAGGAAGAATACTGGGTTTGGAGTAAGAGTACGAGGAGCTGAACACAGTTCTGCAATTTACTAACTCTATGTCCTTGAGCAAATCATTTAGTATATCTGTGCTTCAGTTCTTTTGTGTGTAAAATGAAAGGGTCAGACTACATGGTTTCTAAAGTCCCTTCTGACTCCAAACAGCTCCAGACAGGTACGGTAGGATACAGTAGGATAATATGTTATTGTCCTGGTGATACAAAAAGAACTACAGGAAAGTTTTCAAGGTGTTTGTAGGACCTTGATTGAGGACTTTGAAGTACAGATGAGATTGTAGAAGATAAGACAAGTAGATAAGACAAGAAGATAGGATAAGGAGATAAGTATTGAGGATTCCATCTTTATCAGTGGAGGGCAATATTCTCACCAGTGAAATCAACAATTGCTCAAAGTATCCAAGTTATTTACTTCTAAATGAGTGGAAGTTTTGCTTCCATTTTATAGTATTCGGAGAGTGAGATTAGTAAATAATGGCACTTACTCAAATTCCCTCAAGGCAGGGTGGCTCACTAGGCAGTTTGAACCCTATGGAACCTCTCTTCCTGATCAGGGATCCAAATCAGAATAATTTTCATTCCAATTTCAAGAAATACATGAATTTTAATGCTGAACAGCTTAAGGTTCTGGTGCTCAGCCCTCCTCTGCCTTGGAAGAAGCAGCCCCACAGTCACTAGATTAGATAACTGAGACATATGATTATTTCTCTCTCGTATTAATAATAGCCAATTATTAACTCCAGTAGATTCCAGCTTTTCCCCCGTTCTATTTCTTTGTCTAGTCTTTCCTGGATGAGGCTGATAGAAGATAGGATTAACGTTCTCCTCATTCTGGGTATTGCTATTCTACTCAACAAGCTCAAGATTGGATGGGGGATATAGGTTCTTTCTCTAGATTGCCCAAGGTTGGGGGTGATCTAGGTATAGGAATAGTCTCTTTGGCCCAGAATGACATGAAGTCACTCTCAGCCCCTCATTGGAGTGAGCTCACTTCTCTTTATAAAGTCTACCTCTCCTTGATTATTAACCAATTAGAATTGACTGCAACCCTCAGGAACTCTCCTCTTCCAAAGGATATATCAATGGTGAGTCCACCACCATGATTGTCTTTGGTCTTAAAGAAAGATGACCAAATGACTATCCTTTTATTAATAAATGTACTGGCATTATTAATAAAATTATTAAATTACACAGAAATTATGTCTCTCAAACCTTTTAGATGCCACACAACTAGCCAGAATATTTTCCTCCTTACATTTTATCCCTTAAGATGTACACAAAAAGTAGGAGGCCTGTTGTTTCTAGCTGAATCTTCCAAGTTGATGTACCTGCCTTGACCTCTTTTCTGCTTTCTCTGCTGTCAAGGAGGAGGCAGCAGGGGACTATTCCAGCACTGGAAATTGGTATTACTGCATATTTTTAGCATCACTTATAATGTTTTCAATTTACTTTTGTTACCCTGCCCAAGATCCCTCCCCTCCAACCTCCATCCTTGACAAGGGACTCTGGGTTTGTGGGAATTGTGTTTGATTTTGGGACTTCACCTCCAAAGTTGGTTCAAACCCATCCTTGAGTAAAATTCAAGGCAGATCTAAAACAGAACTCAGTTTTGGCTCCTGTCTAGGTTCTCCCCAAATGTAAGCAATAGGATGCCTTCACACAAATGTATTCAGTATGTAATAAGAGTATCAAGAGAGAGAGTCCTAAGATCTCATCCAAGAGAAAATTCTCCAAAGTCTCTAGTGTAGCAAACTGGGGAGAGGGACATGTTGGAGACTGCCAGCTGTCTTCTTTTGGGCACTTCTATCTTCCCAGTTCCTTTTCCTTCAGCACTTGAAGTGGGGTTGGTCTTGTCCTCCATCTTCTTTCTTGAAACTGGAAACCAGAAGTACCCAAAGTGACTTAAGACTAATTCAAAGAACACTTGATAAGAACTGAAGAGGTCTCCTCTCTCCTTTCACCAACTCCATCTTTCCTCTGATACTGGCTCAGGAAATTAATCTACATTAATACCAATGGACTTTGGGAGTAGAGTTACATTTAATTTTATTTTTAAAATAAAATCTCTCTTTCCCTGTTCTGGTCTGGAATGGAAAAATGACTCATGATTTTTTCTTGGATTTCCCAGTCAGGACTCAATCCTGATATGTTTTCTGGATCTTTGTGGTATAGTTGTGGGGGAGAGTTTGACTGTACTGCTTCCTGCTACTCCACCATCTTGGCTGGTCTTGTGTTCTAAGATTTTTATCTGACAGTCAGTAGCCCAGTTTGGTTCTATAGAACAGAAGTTACCAAACTTATTTGGCCAGCTGTCCCCTTTTAAAAAAATTACTCAGTGCCCCCTCCCCCAGCAATCTACTTTCTTTAACTTTTTAATGTTTTTTTTTTTTGAAAAGTACATCATTTCAAAAATATATGTTTTTTTTTAAATGACACATCTTAAATTTAATGGTTTATTGTAAATTTGTGGGGGTTTTTCCTGAATTGCAATTTTGATGATGCAGTTTGTGTCATGTAACCACATAGTATGGTATTGTAAACAAGTTATTACACGCACATATTTCTGCTGATGCATCTGGACTTCCGACAATGTGTGACATGCTCGCCTGCCAACACTTGTTCTTTAAGCTCTGTTGGAGGACTGACCACTGATCCATTATGACTTGCATTCTGTGTATTTATTTGGAAAATAATGTAATCATTACAGCTTTAATTCTGTTACACAATGGAACGTACCAACAACTTTTCAAAATTTTCTTTCTCTTCTCTTTTTTCCTTATGCTTCCACTCACTGCCCCCTACTTTTATTCAATACCCCCCAATTGTACCCAAAGCTACTTCATCCCCCCCAGATTTTTCCAGTGCCCCCCAGGGGGATAGTATTACCCAATTTGGGAACCTATGAGGGAGAAAAGTCAACAGCAAAGACTGAACCACAAAATCAGATTGTCTCATTATTGAAAGGATTCCCTAAAGCCATTTAGTCCAATCTATTCCTAAGCAAGCATGTCTTCTATAACAGCTCCAGCATCTAGCCTCTACTTGAAGAAGTATAGTATATGGTGCTTTTTCTGGCATCAGAGGAACTAAGTCCTATGGGACCTTGGGTAAGTCTCATTTTCTCATCTGTATAATGAAGAGATTACATTCAGGGAGCTTTGAGACCCCTTCCAACTCTATATATATGAGTTCTAACTTGAAGAACTCTGGTGATCTCACTACCTCCCAAGGTAGCACTTTGACATGGCTCTAAATGTTAGCAAGTTTGTTTCATATCAAGGCAAAATATGTCTCCTACAGCTTCTGCCTTTTCTTTCTAGTTCTATCCCCTGGGTTTAAATAGAACAATATCTCCCTTCTATATAAATGGTCTTCAAAATACCCCAAGACTGGTATCTGGTTATACTTCTCCCTGACTTCTCTTTCTCCAAGTTAAATATCCCTTTAACATCATCTTTGTAGGTCAGTGCCATAACCCTTTTGGCCACCCCTCTGGTTGTGCTACATTTGCACAATCAGTATGGCCCAGTCAAATTGTGCAGGAACCTTGAATTCCAGGCTAATGAAATGAAATTTATCCTGTATGCAACTGGAAACTAGTGATGTTTTTTAAATAATGCATTGGCAAAGAAGCATTTTAGGAAGAAAAACAGGAGTGACAATGAAGCACTGGATTTGGTGTCAGAGACTTGGATTTGAATCTTGGCACTGCTACTCTAGGGGATGCTAGGTGGTACAGTGAATAGAGCTCTGGGCCTGGAATCAGGAAGACTTATCTCTCTGAGTTCAAATCTGGCCTCAGATAAATACTCACTATGTGACTGTGGGCAAGTCACTTAACTCTACTTGCCTCAGTTTCCTCATCTGTAAAATGAGCTGGAAAACCGAACCACTCCAGTGTCTTTGACAATAAAACTTTAAAGAGAGTCATGAAGAGTCAAATATGACTGAACACAAGAACAACTCTACTACCATAAAAACATTATACATACCTCCTAGATTACCTTGGACAAGTGCTGCCAGTTCTGAATCTAAGCTCTCTAAGTTACTCCTATTACTTTGACTGCCCTATAAAACAAAATGATATATCCTAACCTATTACGAATGTTCTGATTTAAGAAAATGTGGAATTGCTAAGTGATATTCTCCCTTGTCTCTGCTGGGATAGGGGACTCTTGGAGTACTATTTTGTATATATTATCAGATTCAGTGTTCAGTCACTGTCTTGGAAGGTGTTGCTTGCTGCCTGAATTATTTTATTATAAAGGAAAGTTCTATTTAGAGGGGAATGAGGGAAGGACATTTCCAGAATGACTGTAATGTAGAAGGCAAAGGCATGAAAAACAAAACTTATAAAAACAAAACACAATAAAAGGCAAAAAAAAAAAAGGTGACATTGTTTGACTGGGGCAAGAGGGGAGAGAAGAGAAGACAACGTACAATTCCCACAGCTGCACTTTTAAATGTGTTCCGTAGCTCACTAACGTAACTGGTGTCCTATGTAAATACGCCTGATTCAATAAGGTTCATTGTAGATGAGAGAAGAGGTCTGAAGCACCTTGGTAGAAAGTGTTCATGGAAGAAATATTTACATTAGCCCATATGGTCAACAGTGGGGAAAATGTAATTTTTTTTTTCTAAACTCAGTTGCCGAAAGTCTACAAAAGAACATGTGTTACTAGTTACTTTATTGGTAAGGCACTCTGGTGCAGTGGAAAATGTGCTGGATTTGGAGTCAGGGACATGGGTTTACATTGTGGCTCTTTCACTTACTACATGCATGACCTTAAAGAAGTCACTTAACCTCCCTGGGTTTCGGTTTCCTAATCTGCAAGGTGAGGGCGTTACGTTAAAGGTCCTCAAAGACTCCTTCCAGTTCTAAATCCATGATCCTATGAGCGTACGCAAGTTATTTCCCTTTCTCTGGGCCTCAGTTTCTTTATTTGTAAAATGAGAGCCTTAGTGGTCCCTCACAACTTGAAGTCTTTGATTCAGAGGTCATGGATTGTCACATAGTATGAGAAGGAGCTTTGGTGATTCCCTGGTTTTAGAACATGTTCTAACTTTCCCCAGGCTTATCAGGTATATTGACTGAAGGAACAGGTGCAGAGCCTTGGATTCTGAAATTACTCACTTTGCCATACAACCTCTCTCTTGACATATAATATCTTGTTATCCATGATGCTTGGGCAAAAATGCTAAAACTGATGAGATTTGTCTTTGACATTCAAATGAATATATGTGAACTGACACAGAACGGAATTAAGGAAGTCTGAATTACTCTACCCTCTTCCCGCCTGTCCTCTTCCAATAGGAAAACTGAGATAGCTGGTAAGACTGCAGCTGAACATCATATTGTTCCCATGATCCTCAAGCTTGGCTTTCCCAGTCCTCCACAAGCTGGCAACCATGCTAACTTTCTAGATTTTTCTCCTAGTACTCCCCAGGTTCTAGTTAATCTCAGTGTTGGAAAAGCCTTCAGAGGCCATCAAGTTCAATCCATACTTAAACATACTCATCTTAATTTTCTTTTAAAAAGTTTCTCTGTGAGAAAAAAAATTCATCTTCAATCCCAGTATTTTCTAGGGACAAAATCAGAGCAAATTGTAGAAAACAGGCCTTGAAGTTAGGAAGACCTGAGTTCAAGACCAGACTTTGATCCATACTGGCTTTGAGATTCAGACCAAATCACTTACCTTCTCAAGGCCTACCAGGGCAACTCTCTAAGAAAATTAGATGCAAATTAATTGCTGATCTGCATTGGTAGAGGAAGTTTCCTGACTGGGAGTTCCTGTACCAAGGAAATCATAAGTTCGATCCAGAAAATTCTGCCAGAGAGGTTTTGTGACTGTAAATCTCCATTAGATTACTGTGCTAAGCACATGGGATACCAAGAAAGACAAAAGACATTCCTCACTTTCAAGGAGCTCATAGTCTAATGGGGAAGACCACATGCAAACAACTATGTGCAAATTAGATACAGGATAAGTAGGAAATAACCAATAGAAGGAAGATTCAAAAACTAAAAGGGACTAGGAAAGGCTTCCTGTGGAAGGGAGAATTGTAAATGGGATCTGAAGGAAGTTGAGGAAGCCTGGAGGAGATGGAGAGGGAGAGTATTCTATGCATGAGGGACTAAAGGGCCATAAAGAGACATACAGAGAGTGCAAATAGGCTGATGCATATTCACAAGGATCAACTACACTCATGACTCAGGGTAAAGGAAATTGCCCAACTGAACAACTCTCTGCACTGAGTTGTCCTGCCTCTCTGTATTTCCTCACTTTTATTCATGACCAGAATGCCTTTCCTCCCACCTCTATGACCATTGAAATCTGTAACAGAAGGACCTCTACCTACACAGGAGGGCCTGCTGTATAGGTTCTTAGATCTGCTTTTCTAAAAGGAAAGGCAACTTTTGAGGGGTCTACAATCTACTTTAATTAAGCACATATATCATTCACTTAGTTCAGGGGAAAAAGAAAGCACCCTGAACTTCAGAGAAAATACAAATAGAGAAATAAAGACCAACAGACAGGGCTTTCAACTGTCTGACCATAAGCAATACATACATCACAGATCAACAGACAGATCCAACTGTCTGATCGTTACATATATACATAGGTTTCAGAGAGACAAGCACCAACATCTGGGTTTTCAAAAGGGGGGGATCTTTAGTGGCTACCAGAGTCTCATCTGGCCAAACAAACACTTCCAATGAGTAAGCCCCAAAGTAAAGCCTCATCTCGAAGTATATATGTGCATGTGTGTGTGTGTGTGTGTGTGTGTGTGCGTGTGTGTATAATATATATGTACTTTTCAGAGCCAGAGGGCATCATGACCCTTGAGAACCAATGCATCATTAGAAATTAACAAAAGGTGAGGGCCATCCAACAAAACAAATCTCACCTAATCAAACTTCCCTTAATGGGCAGGCCCATTAATGAATGGGGAAGAGTTTTAACTCTCATGAACATAATTAACTTTATAAAATCCTATTTATCACTTAAAAGCTCTCCCTGAATCTCTCCCTACTACTAATGACTTTCCCCTTTGGATTCCACATAGCAAATACACTCACCATATGCTTTGTATATTATGGCTATCTGTTTTGGTGGGTTTTTGCCATACTTGAATCCAAGCTCTACGTGGGGAAAGATATTATTTTAAACTTTACATCTCTTTCAGCACCTAACATCACTTGCAACACAGTAAAAGTAAATACATTGTTTTTCCTAAAGAGGAAGGCAAATGCCATAGGCTCACAGTAAGTGGCACAATTCCGCTCCAGCAGTCAGTCTTGTTTCATCACTCTATGTGACTGAATCTGTCCTTTGATTTTTTTCCCTTGACTCCACCCAACAAAATTCATTTTTAAACATTTCTTACCATTCTCCCTTTTTCCCTTCCATTCTAATTACCTGCTCACTCTATCAGCTTGGGAAGCTTAGGCTTATCAAAATGGTGGTCCATGCTAGGTTCCTAACACTCAGGCAGTAAACGACCTTAAATTCTAGACCAGTGGTGTCAGATTCAAATATAGATGGGGGCCATTAAACTGTACATAACGTTGACTTAGAAAACCATATATCAACATTATCTATGTTCAATTGTATTTTTGTTTATTTTGTTAAATATTGCCTAATGACATTTTAATTTGCCCCCCACAGTGTTACAAGCTGCACTTTTATGATAACATAGCTAATTCATATAATGTCTACTGTGTGACAGACATTGTACTAATAATGTACTAATTGTATAATTGTACTAGAACATTGTGTATACAATGTATAACATTGTACTAATAAATATTTTCTCATTTAACCTCCACACCAACCCTAAGAGGTAAGCACTATTATAATTATTTCCATTTTACAGTTAAGAAAACTGAGGCTAACAATGGTTAAAAGATTTACCCAAGGTCATACAGCGAGGAAGCATCTAAGGATGGATTTGAACTTGAGTTTTCCAGACTCCTGCACCACCTAGCTGCTCTTCTGTGGTGCAGGAGCCAGCTAGTAAATGTTTAAGTATCAACTCTCAAGGAAAAAAGTACCTACACAGGCAGAAGTTTAATATGCATTATGAAGTTTTCTCTCTCACTTTCTTAAGTCTAGATAATCAACAAAATAACAACCAAGCCCTCCTTTGTAGTGTTTGCCTATTTCTGAGATGTAAATGCTGACACTGAAAATTTAACGATAGGTTTAGGAGCCTAAACAAGCCAGTTCAGCACACTCTTGCGTGATTGGCACTTGGCATTTGACCACTTTTCTCATCCACCCACTCCTGGTAGAATGTAACTATCTAAGGCCTTCTATAGACCAGGCCTGCTGGAAATGTTACCTTCTAAGTCATTTTGCAGAACAAATTTTGATAAAATGTTTTGGCAAAATTCATTGGTGAAAGACTAGTCCAAGCAAGATATTTGCTAGACATCTTTATGTGTGAACCTTTCAAACCCCCTTCTCAAGTTATGAATATTTAAACACTTGGGAGTTCTGATTCTGTGGAAGACTTGAGGGTAACCACTGACTTTTTTGATGGGCCCTGAGTATTTAAAGTCTCTTTATTTAAAATCATAACATTCTATGTACTTTCACCGTGGGTAGTCTTCCATTTCCTGCTGATTTTTTTCCTTTTTATTAAATTACATGAAGTCACATAATCCTCCCACATACACCTTCCCCATGCCCTGTGGGTAGAGCTTCTTAAATCGGTGTCCTCTGAACAGTCTCTGCATTGTAAGGACATTCCTCAGAAAATTGTGAGCTACAGAGATGTGTGTTTGAAAATGGTCAAAATGGAAGAGATTGTGGGCCAATTCAGATGGTTTATTGAAGTCTGTGTGTTTCTTTCAAGGCACAAAGAGCAGCCTGTTTTGTGATAAGAGAAAGCCAAAGTAAGTAGCCTTTTTTGGAATTGCATTTTGATATAATTTGGTATATTACATGCATTCAGTTTCCCTCCTCCCCATGTCTTCACTCACCAAGCAGCAACTGTACCATTTTTTCATATTCCTCTTTCTTCCGCTGTTGAATTATGTGAGAGCTTTATTGATATAAAAACCAGCTCACTGGCGGGGAAGAAAGGAAAATGTGGACAATGAAAATGTCTAGGTTGTCACAAAGACACTCTGCTCACACCAAAGCTGTTAATAAGTATTAAAATTGACCAGCATCTTGGCTATCCTCCACTGGATAGAGATGTTAACAGGGTGGGAGATGATACTAGATGGGAGAAAGAAAGGGAAAACAAGGACACTTTGCTCTTAGAAGCAAAGAAGTCACTGGATTTATCAGTCAAGGAAAAGGCCATTGAGTTAGCAGTTAGCAATACTGACTCAATCAGTATTAAAGCTTAAAAGATACCTATGAATAGCTAGTGTTATAATCTTCAGGATTAAAATGTCACTTAAAATCCAATTCTGCCCCCAGAGGGCAGGGAGGGTTTGTTTGTTTGTTTGTTTTTGTTTTTTTTTTTTTCAGATCAACCATGTTTCCTTTTCCTTCTAACCTGGACCATTAGTTCCCATTTTCCTGAACTCTTTAACTAATTACCCCATATGGAGTCACAACTCACAGTTTAAGAAGTGCTGAAGGAGTCACAGTGAAAAAAGTTTAAGAAACCCTGGATAGGAGACCCAATTATCAAACTTGCAGATGACATGAAGAGATGGGGTGGGGAGAGAGGAGAAGGACAAATAAAACTGATTACAGACTTAAGTTTCATGAACATCATGTTGTCAGACAGCAACCAGAATGAAATTTAACAGGGAAAAGGTAAAAAAATGTCCTTTGTGGAGGTTCAAGAAATCAATTGTGGACGGAGGAAGGGATATTTAGAAAAATGGTTTGGGTAAGTAGATCATTCGAAAACTATTTGGTATTTTATTTGACCATAAGCTGAAAGTGAATCATTGGTATGATGTCTCTGCTAAAAAAGCTAGGGAAACCTCTAGCTAGAATGATGTAAATACAAAGTCCAGATCACAGGAAATAATGGTCACATGGGATTGCACTGCTGGTCAGACTACTTTGGGAATATTATGTTCATTTCTGAACACCACATTTTAAGGCCAGAAGGTTCCAGCACAGATGGACATTCAAGAGGGAGGGGGAGATGATGAGGATGATTCAGGTTTCAGAAATCATATCATACAAAGGAGAGAAGTGGGAACTATAGCTGTCAAACATGGAAAAAAGAAGAGGGAAGAAATGATACATTCCAGCCCTTCAAAGGATTCATGATCTCATCATTGTGGTCATAGCCTATATTGTTAGAAATTGTGACCCATCCAAGTCTATGCAGAAGCACAAAATCTCAGAGTTGGAAGGGACCTGGGAGCCTATCTTATATGGTCTGCACTTGAAAAAGAGAGGGAGAGAGAGAGAGAGAGAGAGAGAGAGAGAGAGAGAGAGAGAGAGAGAGAGAGAGCGCACTAGCCAAAGACTTAAGATGTGGTCCCAGGATAGGCAGGGAAAGGCCTGTGTATCCTTCTAACCTCCCTGTGGAGAGCTGTTAATGGCAGCCTTAGGGCAGAAACACACTGCAGTTTTATAAGTTTCATCAATATACCTGAGAGATAGCAATGAGAGGCAATGGTGGGTCCCAGGGAAATTGTGGAACCCCAAATTCTTGGATCTAGCCTTGGAAATGTGGTGGTGTAACTTTTCAACTTGAGTGATGACAGCAGTGGAATCTTGTACCCAAGTTCTGGGAGTTTCTGATGCTAGCCATCTGGAAGAGTATCCAGATCAGTTCTTGGCCTGAGGGTCCAACATGTGTCCCCAGAGCTGGAGGAACAGTAAGGATCTGAGCCAGGATACAAAAGAGCAAAATCTTGGGCTTCGCTTTTTGCAAGTTATGAGTCAATCAGACGGTACACATCCAATGGAAAAAGGGGTTGCTTTTCTAGAAATAATGTTTCTCTTTACCCTTCCAGAAGAAATACAAGCCCTGATAGTAGTCTCATAAATACAGAGACTTTTAAAAGTTCCTGGGGGGTGGAGTGGGATAATGGTAGAACTCTCAAGAAAGTTATAGGGTTGTCTGTCTAGCAATTTCAAATTCATTTATCTTTTGAGGAGAACTTAGACTTTTAGGACAGTGTTGTTATTTGTCCTTTATTTTCAGAGAACCAACGACATCACAGAGTGATGTCTTGACTTGTGTGTGAATTGGATTTAAGTGAGGCAGAAGTGCACAAAGTTGTCAACCTCACTCTTTCTTCCAGAGCTAAGTCCAGTGGAAGGACAAAAGTCAGGATGATTGGCAATGGCCCAGGATGCAGTGGATGACCTTGGCATCTTACATATCTGACCAGACAATAAGCCATCCACAGGGCTGCTTCAGTCACCTTCATGGCCATTGGAACAAATTGTTCTCATCCATCCATTCAGCTGGGGGAATCTTCATATGCTTGGGGTAGGCATCCCCCTAACCCACTGAAGAGTTTGAGGCTCTGTTTCCCTCAACCTGGCGTAGCCTGTTTGTCAAGATGATTTTACAGGAGTGTGGCCACTGTACATGCTACAACTTCTTAGAGAAACAGTTAAGAGCTGGGTGAACTTTTGGACACCAAAGGTGGATGAGCATTCCTGAAAAGGGTAAGCCTTCACACTAGAGGTGCCATTCCTCCCTTAACATTCCATACACCTCAGGATAGTACCCTGGGACTGAATGCCTATACTAGTCTCTTCCACTAGAAATGTAGGGGAAGTTATGTCAACCCTTCTTAATCTCATTCCTTTTCATATTACCTGGTAGCTTGCCTCCACCATCATCTCCTCCCAAAACCTTCAATCTCTCCATATCTATTCCCTCCTTTCCTGATCCCTCTACAAAAAGTGCACAAGACTCCCTCATTTCTTTGAAAACCTCTTCCAACAGTCCCACCAGCCTAGCTGTGGCTACCTCCCTTTCCAGCAAAGTAGCCATATTAGTTGCTACCAATGTGCCCTCTAGAGGAGACCCTTTTTTGCACTTATTATTCTGCTGGACTACTCAGGCTTTGGCTCAGACTCCAACTCCCTTCACCTTACCCCTGAAAATCTCCCCAATCAACCTAAATGGGTCTTCGCCTCGCCCATCCCCATTAACAGCATCGCTAGCTGCACCACTTGGGAATGAGTCCAGAGACGCCAGTAGGATGTGGCTGCAGAGGGGCTAGCTTTAACGCTGGACACAACAAGGGGATTGCTTCACTTTTTGCCCATGATAGAAAATTTGCAAGGGGACTCTGGCAGGGGTTACTACCTGGAGATACTTATTGGGGCCCTGCCACAGAAGCTGCAGATTCTTGTTGACACTGGGAGCAGTAACTTAGCTGTGGCAGGTGTCCCTCATTCACATACAACTTCATACTTTGACATTGAGAAGTCCAGCACATATCCTTCCAAAAACTTGAATGTCAATGTTAATTATACTCAAGGAAGCTGGAGAGGATCAGCTGGTGAAGATGTGGTCACTATTCCTAAGGCATTCAATAGTACTTTTCTTGTCAACATTGCTATCATTTTTGAATCATAAGATTTTTTTTTACCAGAGACTAAATGGAATGGAATTCTTGGATTTGCTTATGCCATGCTAGCCAAGACATCGAGTTCATTGGACACATTCTTTGATTCCCTTGTGAAGCAAGCGAAGATCTCTAATATTTTTTTTCATCCAGATGTGTGATGCAGGATTACCAAGAGATAGAACTGGTACTAGTGGAGGTAGTCTTGTCATGGGAGGAATTGAACCAAGCTTATATAAAGGTGACATATGGTATACAACAACTAAAAAAGAATGGTATTACCAGATTGAAATTCTGAAATTGGAAATTGGAGGACAGAACCTCAATTGGGATTGTAGAGAGTACAATATAGATAAAGCTATTGTGGATGGTGGCACCACTCTGTTGTATCTGCCTCCAAAAGTTTTTGATGCTGTGATTGAAGTAGTTTCCCACACATCTTTGATTTCAGAATTTTCTGAAGGATTTTGGACTGGTTCTCAGCTCGCATGCTGGAACTATGAAGCACCTTGGCGTATTTTCCCAATATTTCCATATGCCTGAGAGATGAAGACTCCAGCAAATCATTCGGCATCACGATCCTGCCTCAGCTTTATATTCTTCCTATATTGGGAATTGGCTCATATTATGAATGTTGCCAATTTGGTATCTCATCTTCTACTAATGCTCCTGTAATTGATGCTACAGTCATGGAAGGTTCCTATGTTGTATTTGACAGAGCTCAGAAGAGGACAGGATTGGCATTGAATTCCTGTGCAGAAGCTGATGGTATTCCAGTATGTGAGATTTCAGAACCTTTCTCAACAGATAACATAGCAAGTAGCTGCCTCCCTCATTCACCTTTGAAAGAACCCATTTTGTGGATTGTCTCATAGGCTTTTATGAGTTTGTGTGGAATTATCTTCCTTGTATTAATCTCATTGCTGTTTACATTCTGCTGTCTGCACTGCATCCTAATTTAGTCAATGATGAATCCTGTCTAGTCCAGCAGTGCAGAAATGACCATCTTGGTGCAGACCCAAGGAATTTGGGAGTCTATGATTGACGGTTTAAGTGAAAAATGTAACTACAAGCCAAGGGTTTCTCCTATATACATTATAGAGTCAAATCATTGTTTGCTTACTGTATACAATTCAGATTCCTATGTCTTGAGCCTTGATTTTAAAGTTTCTAATCCTTAAGGGAGGAAAAGCTACCCTAAACCAAAACCTTGTAATTGGACTTCAGTCTCTATGTATGTAACTCACTATGAAGCACAATACTGGATGCCAGAACTTAATGACATACTTGAAAATGAAAAAATAATGTCTCATATCTCAAAATCTCTTCCAAAATAGAGAATATAACTTCAAATTTCAGCTATGAAAGTAAAATAATAATTTTTAAAAGAATTTTTTAAAAAATAATTACATTTGTTAGTGATTTTTAAAAATTTTTAATATATTTTAGTATAATGTAAAGATTCATCTTATGATGGCAAGAGAGACTTAATGAGTTTACTGAAACTGCTATTCTCTCCAGTTACAAGCTCAAAATAGGCATTTTCATGGCCCTTCTGTGTACCTTGGATTAAAGATCTAAAATACTTAATATCAGGGTCACCATCACTTGACAACCTTTACTTGTCTCTGTTTTTTAGGATGGTGAGGGACCGTCTTGTCAGTATCACAGATACCACAGAAATAGAGGTTTTGAACTCTCAGTTGTGCTTACCAGAATAATTTTAAACCAGACATCATTAAAGACCTTAATATTCACTCACATAAAAACATAAAAGACCTTTTTGTTTCACCTGCTTTAGTTAATGTATTTCCCTCTCACAAACCATCAGAATTGCAGTAACTAAAAAGTAAGTTTTCATGTTTAGATTTCACCCTAGTGGGTAAGTTAACTTACACCATTTTTCTCATGAATACCAGATATTTATGACTAGTTTTCAGTGGACTTAGAAGAGTGAGGTGAAAATGAAGCAAAGGACAATTTTATCCAGTTTCAAAACTCTGGAAGTACTACTTCCTGTTCTCAGATACCCCTACACCTAAACCTGAGGCTTATGCCTTTTTATATTTTAGGTATAATAATTCTAGATTAGCTTTAAATACAAAATTCACTCACTTTGTGGATATTCAGTTTTTAGGCAATAAGAAATGGATAGAACTGACCTTTTATATATAACAGTTCTCTGCTTTAAATAGGTAGAATTTGGGAAAATTCTTGATTGCTACTATTTCTTCAGAGATGGAACTAACGGCATTATAAAATATGATGCAATTAGAATTTTGAGTGTTTGAAATAATTGATTATCAACTTTTCCCATTACCCAACTTTCCATGTTATGTCTTATTGTCAGCTGAGTGGATATTCTCTGTAATCACTCTGATCCCATGGAAAGTTCCATGTAAATATTGATTTCCTCTGGTTAGAATTTCTTTTGAGGTTATACTAATTCTCATCAGCAATCCATACCCTCAACACACCAAGCAATTTTTCACTGACTTGAATGTTATTTCTATATTTTATGTGTCTTCACTGATGAAGGTCATTCCTGGTGAGGAAACTCCCCACACCAATGTGGATCAATAATTGTTCTGCAACTTTTGGCTACTTACTTGGGTTGCTAAAAGGCTTAACTGACTTTCCTAGGGTCTCACTCAGCCATTACGAATCAGAGGTAGGACTTCAGCTTTCAGAGTGAAGCAAGTTCTCTGTCCTCTGGATGACCCTGCATATTCTACTTCTACAAGATGCTATATATGACCACACAGAACAGCTATTTTAACCCAGAAGCCTTATTGATACACTGAGGATAGCTCCTTTTATATTATATATAATATACATATATTTTATTCAATACTTATTTTGCCCTCTGGTTCTAGAATGTCAGGGCAGTTTTCCTTGATAATTTCATGGAAGATGATGTCTAGGCTCTTTTTTTGATCATGACTTTCAGGTAGTCCCATAATTTTTAAATTGTCTCTCCTGGATCTATTTTCCAGGTCAGTTGTTTTTCCCATGAGATATTTCATATTCTCTTCCATTTTTTCATTCTTTTGGTTTTGTTTGGTGATTGCTTGGTTTCTCGTAAAGTCATTAGACTCCATCTGTTCCATTCTAATTTTGAGAGAACTATTACATTCAGTGAGCTTTTGAACCTCTTTTTCCATTTGGCTAATTCTGCTTTTGAAAGCATTTTTCTCCTCATTGGCTTTTTGAACCTCTTTTGCCAATTGAGTGAGCCTAGTCTTCAAGGTGTTATTTTCTTCAGCATTTTTT
Source organism: Bettongia penicillata ogilbyi (assembly GCA_023548195.1). NCBI lineage: Eukaryota > Metazoa > Chordata > Mammalia > Diprotodontia > Potoroidae > Bettongia > Bettongia penicillata. The sequence goes on along the minus strand of JAJHZJ010000047.1, from coordinate 9,722,906 downwards.
TGGGTCTCCTTAACCAAGGTATTGACCCGTTTTTCATACTTTTCTTGCATGTCTCTCATTTCTCTTTCCAGCTTTTCCTCCACCTGTCTAACTTGCTTTTCAAAATCCTTTTTGAGCTCTTCCAAGGCCTGAGCCCACCTGACATCCCCCTGGGGTGTCTGGGGTACTGAGGCCCCGCCCTCCACGTCTTTCCCCGATGGCGAGAATACGTCCTCGTCCTCGTCATCAGATCCGAATGTTGGGATCATTTGCATTTGTTGGAAAAAACTCTCTAAAGTCTTATTTTTCTTCCCTTTTCTAGGCATTTTCCCAGCCAGTTACTTGACTTCTGAGATTCCTGTCCACCCCCGCCTAGATCCACCCAGCTAGTGCTTGGGGTCTGAGGTTCAAATGGGCTTTCCGCAGCAAGCTTTAGTTCTGGTGCTGGGGTGGGGGCAGGGCCGCCTCCCAGGCTCAGCCTCCTCAGGGGCTTTATGCAGAGACCTTCAGGAACGGAGCGGGTGGGGGTGTGGGGGGGGCCCCGCCTCCCAGGCTCAGCTCCCTCAGGGGCTTTATGCAGAGGCCTTGAGTAATAGAGCGGAGTGGGGCAGGGCCGTCTCGCAGGCTCAGCTCCCTCAGGTTGTTTATGCAGAGACCTTCCGTAATGAGGATCCTGCCTGCTGCTGAGGGAGTCGGGGCGGCTGCCGCCACTGCTGCCTCCGCTGCCGCCCCCGTCTCTGCTGCTGCCGCTTCCTCCCGAGGGGGCCCGAGTCATGGAGACACTCCGCTCCCCTCCTCCAGCCCAGCCTCTCTCACTGACCTGTAGCTTCTGTGGGCGGAGGGACTTTCTCGGTTGCCAGAGCTTCCGTCCCTGAAGCCTGCTCGGGTCAGCTTCTCTGGGGCTGCGGCCAGGGCAGCGCTGGGGGTGGGGTCCACTTTCCGGAGCGCTTCCACTCCGTTTCTGTACCCCTTTCAGTGGTCCAGAAGTTATACGGATCTCTTTTTACATTAATGCTATGTGCTGTGGGTTGGAGCTCGTAAACTTGCGTCCTTCTACTCCGCCATCTTGGCTCCGCCCCTATACATATATTTTATGCATATAAAATATATAATTATACACACACACACACACACACATATATATATATTTATATATATATATATATATATATATATATATATATATATATATATATATATATATATATATAAAAGAGAGAGAGAGGGAAAAGGGGAGAGAGAGCATGTATGCTCCATCCGTTCTAATTTCATAAGCAATCAATCAACAACTACTTTAAAGCACCTAATATGTGCTAGGTATTTCCCTAGACAACCAGGATTTCAAGTATAAAAAAGAAACAATCCCTGCTCAGAAATAATTCAGTGAATCCTATACTTGGAAAGAGTAAATTCATATCAATAGTAATATTGATTGGCCACCCAATTCATAAGCTTTCTCTTTATTTCCTTCCCCCCACCCCCAACCTAAGGTTTTTCTTTTTAGAAAGGTTGTGTTATATAGTAAATAGAGATCTGGCTTTGAAGTCAGAAAGACAAGTGTTCCAGTATGTAATGCATACTAACTCTGAGACCCTAGGGAAATCACATAGAACTCTCACTCACAAATCACATAAAACTGCCCCAGACTATATACATTGCAGAATAGTTGCTAGTCCCCATTGGTAAAGAGAGTTTCCTCACCAAATAGTTCCCAATTAACTATATACCAGGCCTAGATCAAAAAAACAAACAAACAACAGCAGGGAGGAACCAAGATGGTGGAGTAGAAAGATTCACATATGCTAGCTCCAAACCCACAGCCCATAAATTACCTACAAAATGAACTCCCAATGGGTTCTGGAGCAGTGGAAGCTGCACAGTAACAGAGTGGAGGAGATTTCTGTTCCAGAGAGCCCTGAAAAACCATCACCAAAGGTCCGTTGCACCCGGGACCTGGAGCAGCCCTGCCTTGGCCATGCGGCCCCGAGAGGAGCAGATCCAAGCAGGCTTCAGGGATGGAATCTCCGGCGGCCGCGAAGGTCCCTCCACCCACAGGTGCACAGGTCAGTGAGACTTCTGGGCTGGGAGAGAGGGGAGTGGGGTGTCTCCATAACTCAGGCCCCCTTGGAAGGAAGCAGCGGGGGAAGAGGTGGACAGGAGCTCCCGAAGCAGGCAGGACCTCGGGACCATTACTGAAGATCTCCGCATAAACCCCCTGAGGGAACTGAGCCTGGGAGGCGGCCCTGCCCCCACCTGAGAACCTGAATTTAATCTTACCTTGAATAGCAGCTCCGTCCGCCGCTGAAAGCCCTGAGGCTGGGAAGCAGCATTTGAATCTCAGACCCCAAGCACTAGTGAGGCAGGGGTGGAGAGGAATCTCAGAAGTCAAGTAACTGGCTGGGAAAATGCCCAGAAAAGGGAAAAAAAATAAGACCATAGAAGGCCACTTTCTTGGGGAACAGATGTTTCCTCCTTTCCTTTCTGATGAGGAAGAACAATGCTTACCATCAGGCAAAGACAGAAGTCAAGGTATCCCAAACATCCAAAATAGATATCCCATGGGCTCAGGCAAGGGAAGAGCTCAAAAAGGATTTTGAAAATCAAGTTAGACAGGTGGAGGAAAAACTGGGAAGAGAAATGAGAGAGATGCAAGAAAAGCATGAAAAACGGGTCAATACCTTGCTAAAGGAGACCCAAAAAATGCTGAAGAAAATAACACCTTGAAAAATAGGCTCACTCAATTGGCAAAAGAGGTTCAAAAAGCCAATGAGGAGAAGAATGCTTTCAAAAGCAGAATTAGCCAAATGGAAAAAGAGGTTCAAAAGCTCACTGAAGATAATAGTTCTCTCAAGTTTAGAATGGAACAGATGGAGGCTAATGACTTTCTGAGAAACCAAGAAATCACAAAACAAAACCAAAAGAATGAAAAATGGAAAAGAATGTGAAATATCTCATGGGAAAAACAACTGACCTGGAAAATAGATCCAGGAGAGACAATTTAAAAATTATGGGACTACCTGAAAGCCATGATCAAAAAAAGAGCCTAGACATCATCTTTCATGAAATTATCAAGGAAAACTAACCTGATATTCTAGAACCAGAGGGCAAAATCAGCATTGAAGGAATCCATCAATCACCACCTGAAAGAGATCCAAAAAGAGAAACTCCTAGGAACACTGTGGCCAAATTCCAGAATTCCCAGGTCAAGGAGAAAATATTGCAAGCAGCTAGAAAGAAACAATTCCAGTATTGTGGAAATACAATCAGGATAACACAAGATCTAGCAGCTTCTACATTAAGGGATCGAAAGGCATGGAATAGGATATTCCAGAAGTCAAAGGAACTAGGACTGAAACCAAGAATCACCTACCCAGCAAAACTGAGTATAATACTTCAGGGGAAAATATGGTCTTTCAATGAAACAGAGGACTTTCAAGCATTCTTGATGAAAACACCAGAGCTAAAATGAAAATTTGACTTTCAAACACAAGAATGAGAAGAAGCATGACAAAGTAAACAGCAAAGAGAAGTCATAAGGGACTTACCAAAGTGGAACTGTTTACATTCCTACATGGAAAGACAATATTTGTAACTCTTGAAACTTTTCAGTATCTGGGTAGTTGGTGGGATTACACACACACACACACACACACACATACATGCGTGCATGCACACACAGAGACAGAGAGCACAGAGTGAACTGAATAGGATGGGACCATATCTTAAAAGAAATTAAGGTAAACGGTGAGAGAGAAATGTCTTGGGAGGAGAGTGGGTGAAATGGAATGGGGTAAATTATCTCTCATAGAAGAGGCAAGCAGGAGACTTTTTAGTGGAGGGAAAAAGAGGAGAGCTGAGAAAAAAACATGAAGTTTACTCTCATCACATTCGACTAAAGGAAGGAATAAAATGTTCACTCATTTTGGTATGAAAACCTATCTTACAGTAAGGAAAGTGGGGGAGAAGGAGATAAGCAGGGTGGGGGGGGATGATGGAAGGGAGGGCAATGGGAGGAGGGAGCAATTTGAAGTCAACACTCGGGGAGGGACAGGTTCAAAAGACAGAATAGAAACAATGGGGGGCAGGATAGGATGGAGGGAAATATAGTTAGTCTTACACAACACGAATATTATGGAAGTCATTTGCAAAACTACACAGATAGGGCCTATATTGAATTGCCTGCCTTCCCAAAGGGAGTGGGTGGGGAGGGAGGGATGGGGAGAAGTTGGAACTCAAAGTTTTAGGAACAACTGTTTAGTATTGTTCTTGCTATTAGGAAATAAGAAACCCAGGTAATGGGGAATAGAAAGTCATCTGGCCCTACAGGACAAAAGAGAAGATGGGGACAAGAGAAGGGAGGGCTGATAGAAGAGAGGGCAGATTGGTGATAGGGAAATTAGAATGCTTGGTATATCGGGGTGGGGGGAGGGGATAGATGGGGAGAAAATTTGGACCCCAAAATTTTGTGAAAATGAATGTAAAAAGTTAAATAAATAAATTTATATCATAAAAAAAAGAAAAAAAACACCCCCAAAAAACAGCAAAGAGTTTTGGTTATTTAGAGATGAGATTGGGAATACGGTAATCTAGAATGTTAGTGGAGGAGTTTGTGAGATAGGAATTCTAATAATTGTTGTATAAACCAATGACCTATCATTTGAGTCATAATCCATGGCCAGAAATAATACTTGAGGAAGCCAGTGCCTTTTTTGTAGATAGTATTCCTTGCCATATTTAGCTTTTATTACTCAACTTTTTAAAGCTCTTTGAATAGGGTACTAGATCCAAAATCTATAGGAAGTGTCCTTTTTTCTTTGCTATTGAAACATAAATGCCTTTGAAATAATTAACAGCCATGACCTAAAAAAAAAAACAAAAAAATTCCTATTCCATAGGGAAATTACCTTATATTTCTCTTTCCTTTCATGGTCAAACTTTTAGAAAGGGTCATCTTATATTTGCTGCCTTCACTAACTTGCCTCTCACTGTTCAGATTCCCTGGCAATCTGACTTCTGACCTCATCACTCTTCTGAAACTGCTCTCCCCAGAATTACCCATGATTTTGATTGATAGATTAGGATTTTCTCAGTCTCTATTGTTTTTGGCCTCTCTGCAGCATTTAACACTGCTGATCACCCTGTCTCTGGATGCTCTCAAATGTATGGTCTACGGGTTTTTGTGACCCTGTTCTCTTTTGATTTTCCATGTGTCTGACTGCTCTTTTTCTAGAGATATTCCCCCAAGGCTTTATTCTTAGTCTTCTTCTATTGTCTTTCTAGGTATCTTTCCTTTCAATAAGTTCATAAGCACCCACAGATTTAATTTTCATCTTTATGCAGATGATTCCTGGATCCAGACTTATCTCCCTCCTCAATTCTAATCCTGCATCACAATTCAAACTATAGGCATCTCAACTTTGTCCAAAATAGAGCTTATTCTTCTTTCTCAAACCACTCCTCCACCTTGCCTAGTTCTGTTGATAGCATCAACCATCTTTTTTCTAGTTTACTCAGGCTTGAAATTCTGGGTTAGCCTTGATTCTTCTCTCTCCTTCACCCTTAGACCTAATCAGTTGCCAACAATAGGTACTAGGCCAAGCCCCACTTGGTCATTATGGTTTGGGCCCTGATTGGCTCAGAGTGATGTAAATAGTAAATGTTTCTGTTTTAGCCAGATACCTGGGGAGTCTTCCCTTCCCAGATTGATTTATTTTTTTTTTTGAGACTAAGTAAAAGTGGCCATTCTTTGACCTATTTTTTATCTAGCCTAGTCATTGAATGGGTGTTGCCTCAGTCAAAGGCAACCTGCTAAAGACCTTACTTCAAAAAGGCCAAGGTCTTCCACTGCAATCAGGGCCATCTCCAGTCTTTCTGATCTGTATCTTGCCATTGGATCCAGTTGACTCTGAAGGAGAAAGTGAGGTTGGTGACTTTGCACAGCCCTCCCTCACTTAAATCCCAAGGCATCACCTTCCTGATATCATGGAAGACCAACAACAAACAATAATCAGTTGCTAAATCTTATTTATTCCACTTCCACAACATTTCTTTAATTCATGCCTTTTTTCTCTCACCTCATATACCCAACCCATTGCCAAATCACATCATTGCTGCCTTCATGACTTCTCTTATATGTCTCCATCTTCATGGCCACCGTTCTAGTTTGTCTTATTCTTATTATGTCTTGGATTACTTGGATTAGGAGGCAGTTGCCTGCTTATGCCCAACCTCTCCCTCCACTAATCCTCCATATAACTGCCAATGTGAAATTCCTAAAGTGCAGGTCTGATGTCACCCTTCTCCTCACGAAGGTACTATGGCTCCTTCTTGTCTCTAGGATGAAATATAAATTCCTCTGGCTTCCTAAGTCTCCAAATCTGGTTCTACCTTACTTTTCTAGACTTAGAACAAAATACTTTCCTTCAAAAACTCCACAGTCCCAACAAACAGACTTATTTACTGTTGTTCATACATGACATTTCCCTCTCCTGTTTCCATCCCTTTGCTTGAGTTGTTTCCCATGTCTGGAATGTACTCCTTACCTCTACTTCTTAGAATCCCTGTGTTCCTTCAAAACTCATCTCCAGTGACTGCACAGGGAAGGAGGAAGTCACTGGTGACAATGGAAGGGAAATTCCTTGGATTCTTTCTTACCTCCAACAGAACCATTCATTGTCAGCACCCCCTTCCCCAATGTTGCTTCTGTGATCTTTTAAGAAAAGCTGGGCTACATGGTCCAGGGAAGTCATTTAACACTGGTGTTTCCCATCTATAAATTAAGGTGGTGTACTAGATGACCTTCATGGTCCCTTCCAGTTTGAAAACCTTATGATCCTATTACTTTTCTGAGAGTCCCAAGTTGTACCAGTGTCTGTTGACATCTCTTTCTTGCTATCAGAAACCCTAGGAGAATGAAGTCAGGAAGACTCCTCTCGTGTGAATTGGAAAGTATTACTTATGTTAACAAAAGTTTGTGGCTTAAGGTCACATCAAATCCAATATGACTACTTAAACTACAGTCTTCCTAATGGACGTACACTGACCCTGGTCCACAGTAGATCCTATAAGTACTAGGAGTTAAACCTTTGATTCTTTAGTGCATTTAACTCATGTGCTTATGACTCATAGTAATATGTTTAACAGATCCCCTGGTTTCCAAGTTACACATCCAAAGTAACAGCTTTAATTATTATTTTTTAAAGAGATTCGTGCAAGTCTGCATACCAGCAGTTAAGCTTGGCTGGCTCAAGCCATCTTGAAATATTTAACTTACTGGACAGTAGAGGACTAAACCATTTAGAGCAGTTCCAAGAAACTCCCTTCAGAGACATCAACCACTCACCCAACATTAGTTTTAAAGGCAACACCGGGAACAAGGGTAAAATAAATAAAATGCTGATTGGATATTTAAGTTATTTGATGCAGTGGATAGAAGGCTGACCTTGGAATTAAGGAGATCTAGGCTTAATTACTATTAGCTGACCATGGGCAAATCATTTCCCTCCTTGGGCCTTAGTTTTCTCATCTGTTAAACGACAGGGTTGGATGAGCTGGCCTCTGAGGTCCCTTCCAGCTTTATGATAATATCATCCCAACCTCTCAGAGCTCCTAAGCCAGAGAGGGGAACTTGTGGTCTTCAGACCACATGTGGCCTTCTAGGTCCTTGAGTGAGGCCTTTTGGCTGAATTCAAATTTTACAGAACAAATCCACTATTTCCCAAGACTAGAAGCTGCACAGTAATTTGTCCCACTGATGAACCTCTCGATTTCTTAACCAGAACCAAATTGTCTTGATGATTACTGCTTTGTAGTATAGTTTGAGATCTGGTTCTATGCTGGATTAAATGCAGGACTTCGTGACTCCCAACGCAGCACCTTATCCACCAAACTAGGCTCTCACTGCACCTCTCAGGATTCCTCAAAAATCACCAGCAGTAATTTAGAAATCACACAAGGAAGTTCTCTCTGTACCTTAATATTTAATTGTATGAGTCCACAGATTTGATGTGAGTTCAGTAATATCTCTATGTAAATGACTCATAAATCTACATAACCAGCTCTCATGTCTCTCCTGCTCTCTAGTCTCATATTACCAATCCACCTGCTGGACATTACTTGGATGTCCAACATATTCAATAGAATTCATCATCTTTCCCCTCAAACCTACCCCAGGCCAGAGGTAGGGAACCTGCACCCTCAGGGTCACATATGTGACCCTTTGACAGAATCAGGACCTTGAGTACCTAAGGGGCTACATGTATCCTCAAGGTTGCAGGTTCCCTACCCCTGCACCTAGTCCAAATGTCACTATTTCTATAGAATATGCATACATATACATATTGCAGAATATGTAGAGTATAGAATATATAAACACACATATATGCATGTATATATGTATGTGTGTATATGTATATGTATATATATATACACCCCTCTCATCTTTCTAGTCCTCCAAGTTTGCAGCTTTGAAATGATTCTCAACTCTTCCCTTTCACTTTTCTCTTATATCTGCTAAGTTGCCCTATCACCTTTGTTCAGGCCTTCTTCACCGTTTGCCTGTCCTATTACAATTGGTTTTCCCGCCTCAAGTCTCTCCCCTCTCTGATTCATCTTCCACACAACTACTAAATTGATATTTCTAAATCACTAGTCTGATCCTGTCGTCATCTTCTCAAGAAGCATCAGTGGTTCCCGCTTACCTATAGAATAAAACCAATCCTCTCTGGTATTTAAATTCCTTCACAATCTGATTTCAATCTATCTTCTTTTAAAGTTCTTTTTTATCATTACGGATGTAACAATCATTCTAATATACAAAGAACAAAAAGGAGGATTGTATAGGAAATGATGGAGTTGGGTTAATACAGTTTCCGACCTATCTTTCCATACTTGTTTCCCACTCCTCTCTCTAGTGCTCTGATTTTGGCCAAAGTGGCCTACTCACTGTTCCCTGTAGACAACATTCCATCAACTCTCTCCTGTCTTTGCATAAGTTGTCCTTTATTCCTGGAGTATTCTCCAGGAATACTCCTCTTCCTCTTGGGAATCCCGTATCTTTCAAGACTCATCTCAGAGGACACCTCCTTCATTAAGTCTTTCCTGACTCCCCCATTATAGCATGTCCCTTTCTTTCCTCGATGTTCCTGGATTTATATTTACTTATCTGTGTACACATTGTTTCTCCCCAGTAGGATGCAAGTTCCTCATTGGCAAGATTTGTTGTAATTATCACAAAGCACCTAGATGGTATAACATAGAGTTGTATACAGCTTTGAGTTGAGAAGACCTGAATATGCCTCAGTTTCTTTGTTTGTAAAATGAACGACCTCCCTGGGTTGTGGTGGGGATAAAAATGAAATAAGGTAAAGTGCTTTGCAAATCTCAAAGTCTTCTATAAATCTGGCTCTCATATTTTGATCCATGCTGGCAGGCTTCCTAGCACTAGACTCATGCTGGTTCTTCTGCTAAGAAACTACATGCAAGCTTCTGGCTTTCTTTTGTTCAGACATGAGCTGGATGAAATCCCTTACTGCAGTTACTCTGGATTTCTTGATCACAGTTTGGTCCTGTGCTCTATTTTGATGGAATACTTAGTTGAGTGGTTGGTGGTACTGCATCCGTTCACTGAGCCATCTTATAGGAAAGTTTGTTTTCATTTTTGCCTTTATACCCCTAGCATCTGGCCTAGTGCCTTAATAAACAGTGGTTGAGTTGAATTAAACTTGAAGTTACATAGATTGGTGAGCTGCTCTCCTACGATCTCTTCACTTTGAGATTTCAGTTTTCTGAGTTATTTTTGCACTAGTCATTTTAATTTAGAGTTTCTTTCCACAACCTCTCCAACACTGATTATTCTATATTTTGTTTACCAGATTGCTGTGTGTAGGGTAAAACCTCAGAATGGTTTTAAAGTATATTTATTTCCTTTATTCTTCTTGGTGATTTGGAGCAATCTTTAACATGTGTGTAGATGGTTGTAATTCTTTTGACAACTGTTTGTACATCTGCTTTGAACACATTCATTTAGGAATGATTCTTGGTCTTGTATATTTGCCTTAGTTCCCTATATAGTTTGGATTCCAGACTTTATCAGTGATATTTGATGCAAAGATTTTTTTAAACCCAGTCAACTAGTCATCTTTCTTCCTATTGAGAGGCTGTGTAGCGTGGCAAAAACACTGGAGTGGGAATCAGGAAAATGTGAACTCCTATTCCAAGACTCCATTCCAAATGTGTCCTATTAGGAAAGACATCCCCCTAATTCACTGAAGGCTTTGAGGCCTGTTGGTTACCCTCCATCTGGTTTAGCGTGTCGGCTGAGATGATTTTACAGGAGCGTGCCCACTGTGCATGCTACGGTTTCTTGGAGTCACAGGTAAGATCTGGACACATTTAAGGTGTGTTTGGTCTCGTAAGGTCTTGGACACATTTAACTTGTCTGGACCTCATTTTCCTTCCCTGTAAAATGAGAGAGTCGTTTTTGATGATTTCTGAGGTCCCTAACAGTTTTAAATCTTCAATCTTATGATTGTCACTGTTGTATTGATTTCGTTTATATAAAAGATATTCAGTTTATGTAATCAAAATTATCTATGCAATAGGGGCTTGATAACTTATTGATATCTGCTCTCAGCTAGAGAGTGATTTAGGATTTTTTTCTTTCTTTTTTTAAGAGGCAATTGGGGTTAAGTGACTTGTCCAGGGTCATACAGCTAGTTAAGCATCAAGTGCCAGATTTGAACTTGGGCCCTCTTGATTCCAGGGCTTGTGCTCTATCCACTGTGCCATTTAGCTGCCATGACTTGGGATTCTTGAGATTTTTGAGCTGGAAGGTAAATTTGAGGCAGGTCTGAGAGCTCTTGAAATTCCCAACTTTCCCTTTCAATCCATGTCTCTTGTACTGTGTGTCCTGTTAAGAACTTCTGGGAAAAATTTAAATCTACTTTCTGGCTCAAAATGTGAGATAGTCCCAAATTGTTCTCAAGGCTGAGAGGGGGAAATGCTTGTATTTCTGAACTGCAGATCACAGAATATTTGTCAGTTCTCAGATCTCTGTTACACATATTTTGTATTTTGTTACTGCCTCTGTCCCTTGTTTGGTTAAGAATTTTCCCACAGTCATAGCTATATTTCTTTTAGTAGTGTAACCTTTAATATTCAGATCACGTATCCATTTTGAGTTTGTTGTGGTTCATAATGTAAGGTATTATTCAAAACCTCTATTTTGCCTGCTTTCAAGTTTTTCTAGCAGTTCTTGGGGAAGCTGTAGAAAAATACACATGCTAATATACTGTTGGGATCATTGTGAATTGTTGTGTGGTGTTCAAGGAGAACTAGAATTTCTGGTGTGAGGACTTGCTGAGCCATTTTCAGGGCTATTCATCTGCCTTTGGTGTCCAACAGGTCACCCAGATCTTACCTGTGACTCCAAGAAACTGTAGCATGCACAGTGGGCACACTCCTGTAAAATGATCTCAGCCGACAGGCTAAACCAGATGGAGAATAACCAACAGCCCTCAAAGCCTTCAGTGAATTAGGGGGATGTCTTTCCTAAGCATGTGAAGGCTTTCCCCAGCAGAATGGGTAGCCAAAGCAGGTGATATGGAGAGTTTAGAGCCTGGTCAAACATCTAAGATCAAGGTCATCTACTGCATCCTGGGCCATTGCCAGTCATCCTGACTTCTGTCTTGCCACTAGACTTAGAAGACTCTGGAAGAGAGAATGAGGTTGACAACTTTGTGTAATTCTGCCTCAATTCAATACAATTCACACGCAAGTCAAGACAGCACCCTGTGATGTCACTGGTACACTTTGAAAACTAAAGATCAACAACTGTGAATTAGTAGAACAATTCTGAAAGGTAATTTGAAATTATGCTATATAATAAGCATAATATCCATATTCTTTGATTGAAAGATTTTCCTGCTATAAAGACCAAGAAAGTCAAAGACAGAAAGTCCTCATATATACTTACATAATGCTTTATAGAAAAATTTTTTGTAATAGCAAAGAACTGGAAACAAATTAAAAGTCCATCAGTAGGGGACAAATTGTGATATATGAATACAATAGACTTTAACTGTGCTGTAAGAAGTGATGACTAAGAAAAATACACAGAACCACTGGAGGATTCATAAAATATAGAGTGAAGTAGGCAGAACCAGAAAAATATTCAATATGACCATAGCAATGGAAATGACACACACAGAAAATCAAAACCAAATTATATGGAATGATAGTAATAATTAACATTTGCATAGCACTTTAAGGTTTGAAAAGTATTTTACATATATATTTAACTACATTTTACACTCCCCCAAAAAGAGATATGAAAATTCACCTCCCTCCTGTCTTGGTAGAGGTAGGGGATCATGAGGGCGGCACACTGCATATATTGTCAGACCTGGACTTGGTTGATGCATTGGCTAGTTTTGCTAAGCTGATTCCCCCTACTCCCATTAAAAAAATTTTTTTTAAAGGTTGTTATAAGGTTTTTCTCTCAGTTGGGGAGAAAGGAAGGATACATTGGGAAATAAAGGTGATGTAAAAAGTAAAGATATTTAAATGATTTTTTTGAAAAATGAAAGCTTAAACACATCAAATTAGGTTATCAGTTTAGAAAAACCAATAATCATCTTTCTTATGCAATAATGGCATATTAGTGACAGTGTCTAATTAATGGAAAGAGCATGTATTCATTCATTCATTCATTCATTCATTCATTCATCCATCCAATAAAAACACTACTTGACATAAAGGAAATAGCCCTGGATTTTGAGTCACAATATCTGGCTTTGAATTCTAGGTCTGCTACCTATGTGACTTTGGGAATGGTCTTAGGACCTTTAATACTTCAATACTTATTAACAATATAAGTACATTCTAGAAATGGAAGTCTTCAAATATTAACTTCCAGGTCATATCCACCTATTTCTTTATAAACAGAAAGCTAAGAACAGTTTTTACTTTCTAAAAGAAAGTCTTATTGAATTTAACAATCCTATATAATTATATTCAATTTTTGTAAACAACTATATGCTGTAATAAGTAAATCAAATTGCATATAATTAAAAATTCTATTTAAATAATTTTATTGCCTTTGAAAATGTAAAAACCATTCTGTTTTCTGGTCATACTAAAACAGGCTTGGGCCATAGTTTGCTGACCCCTGTTCTAAAATACTGCAAATTATATTAACAGCCTTCATACGTCCATTTAAGATTTGCAAAGTGCTTTTCACATAATGGTAATATCAAGCCTATAAAGGTAAGTGCTACAGATATTATTATCCCCATTTTACAAAGGAGGAAAGTGAGATCCAGGTTGTGGCTTTCCAGGGATCACACAGCTGATTTAACTGTTCACATCCTTCTCCTCAGTTGACTTAAATGTTCTGATCTGATTTCCCTCATTTGTGAAATGGGGTACTAGCTATGACATATGTTTTGGGAAGGATCAAATGAGATTATAGAAGCAAAGTTTTTTGTAAGTGGCAAAGTTCCCTTTTCACAGCACTAATGATGTGAGCTCTGATGCAATGAGGATTCTGTATGACAAGGAGAGGAAATTCCAGAAGGATGAACCAGCAAGGCAAAATAGCCTAGATGAAATGGGCCTTGCCCCCATTTCAGTGGTGTGGACCTTATAGAATCTGCCTGTCCCTCCTTGTCCTGACAAGCAGTCACTCCATTCATTCTAGCACCTTGTCATAGTTCAGTTCAGTCAGTGAAATATGTGCCAGGTACTGTGAAAAGCTATTCAGCTATAACTAGGTTTGCATGTTTTGTAAATGTTCTTACCTCTTCTAACAGAAGAAAATTCTTATTTTTTTGTGGTTGTATAGTTGTTGTCTCTCTCCCTTTAGTATGTATCCTAACTAGTATCTGTACAAAGGGATGGATGAGCATAGCTTGACTGCTCTGTACAGAAACTGCAAAGCAGAATGACTCTCCTCATTTTAAGGTGTGCTTTGATCTACTTTCATGGTTGCTTCTTTCTTAAAGAAAACATTCAAAATCCCCAGGGCCTGCTGTATCAGACTGAAGCCACTGCCCAGCAACTGGAGACCAGTCTAGCAGAGGCAGTGCTGACCACAATTCCAAGAAATATGGTACTAGTGGCTTTTTTTTTAATCAAAATTTTTACTAATCCACAGTTTGACCACACAGCTCAGTACAGGAACATATGAAAGTGTTCTTTCTCTATGTAACTCATTATATTTGTGTCACTGAGATAATTTTCTAATGACCAAAAGTCCAGCAATAAGTGAAATTTACAAATGTAAATTTAAATAACTAAAATCTTTTGATAATGATTAATTTTGTTTGCACCCTCTGAAGAGAGTTCTCTTTTATTAAACTGTTGATGGAATCAGTAGGGTGGCCATTGAGAATGAAGGAAGTCTTCATTTAATTAGGCAGAGTTAGAGTTAGGCATAGAGTCAGGCAGAAGGATGGCACAGTGGCTAGAGCAAGCCTCTGACACTGTAGATACTAGCTTTGCAACCCCTGCGCAAGTCATTTAAACTCTGCCTGCCTTGCTCAACTGTGAAATGGAGAGAATAGCACTTACTAGCAAGGTTGCTGTGTGAATCATATGAGATATTTGTAAACCAATTCGTACAATGTCTGGCATGCAGTGGGTGCTTAATAAATGCTGATTAATTCCCCCTCTAATTCCTCCTAGTGAAAAAGTGACTAGAATCTCTCTCTACATAAATACATATATGTAATATATATACATACAATATATGTATACATATCTTATACTATATGTGTGCATATATATAGTATGTATGTATTTTTAAAATAAGTTTTATTGTATTTAAAAATGTAAAAACCATTATTAGCTTGCTGGCCCTACTGAAACAGTATTTTATTATACATATTTTATATACATATACACACATGCATATATACATATGCATATATACATACACATATATATGTATGTGTATGTATTTTCATATCAAAGAAAATAATCGAATGATGGAATAGTAACTGAAAGGAATCAACTAAAAAACCAGTGAGAAATGTTACTTTGCTTGATGAGACTGACCACACTGAAGGCATTTTTCCCCTCCTAATTTTAGAAAAATCTATTTCATTCATTTCTATTTGCTCTTTCTTTGGTTCATTTTCCTGACTTATCTGTATGATCATAGATGTCACTAATTCTCTCTTGGAACCTATATTCCTTCATCTATAAGATAGGAATAATAATATCCAGAATAGCTATGCCATGAGCTTATTGTATTTTAAGGACTACAAAACATTTTGCTCAAAATGTAGGTGATTTTTCTTTTTCTCTTAAAAAATAGTACTTACATTGTACTTTAAGGTGCTAGTTATTTGATTCTCATAACAGTTCTATGAATAGGGTGCCATTATTATTCTAATTTTACAGGTGAGGAAACTGGGACTTAGAGAAGCTTAGTAATTGCCCATGATCATAGAGCTAGTTAGTGTTTGAGGCAGGATTTGAACCCAAATCTTTCTGACTCCAAGTCCAATATTCTATTTACTGTACCACTTGACTGCCCTAAATTTTTAAAAATTGATATCTTTCATTTTTACATCATCTAAATTTTTTCCTTTATCCCTCCCCTCTCAGAGAGACATTCCTTATACAAATAATTTTTTGAAAAAATAAAAGTTGGGAAAAGAGAAAAAAAATTCAGTAGAAGTTATCAATACATTAGAAAAAAATCTGACATTATATGCAACGTTTCACTCATGAGAATTCTCTACCTCTGCAAAGGACTTGAGGAGGGGGGAGGTATTTTCTCATAGCTTCTTTGGGAACATTCCTTATATTCTTTGTAATTTTGCAACTCACATTTTCAATTATTTTGTGGTTGTTCTTGCCATTTATATTTTTGTAGGCATTGTGTATATTGTGTTCTTGACTTGGTTTACTTCATTTTGCATCTGTACATGCAAGTCTTCTTCTGCTTCTCTAAATTGATCATATTCAATTTGAACTGTTCTTATTAGAGTTTTATATTTCTAGTTTTAATAGAGTATATCTAATCATCCTCTACAGAATCCTAGTTTGTTGTCATAATAGCATCGAAGTGATCCTGGGTTGTCAAAGGCAATGCCAAAAGAGTGTCAACTATATGCTGGAAAGACTTTGAGAATTGTCCTGCAATAAATTTAGCTTATTTTTTTGAGGACTAGCCCAGCTAGATATGGAAGGGTTTTTCACCACTAGCCTGAGTGCCTAATGAATCTTTTTTTCCATAGCTACTCCTCAGACAGAAAATTATCTCCCAGCCCTTGGTACTCCCTTCCACTTCTACAGTGACAGTGGCAGTGAGGTGGAAAAGAGGACAGAGAGTACTTAAGAATCACAATTTTTAGACCCAATAAACCATATAATTTGGTTGCTGGTACACTAAATGTGGAATATTTGCCCAATTACCAATGAATCAACATAGTACTGGAGGAATTAAATTATATTTTGATATTTTGGCTAGAAGCAAAACCCAAAGACCAAGAAGCCCTCAAATAGAAGACAGCTCAGATTTTATTGCATTTGACACTGATGACCACCGTCTCTTCTGGATATTATCTCCTCTGTGGTTTGTAGTGACCCTCCTTTTTCCTTGTTCTCCTCCTGCTTTTCTGTGTGATCCAGTTCAGTCTTTGCTGATTATATCACTGTTAACTGAAAGTGTTTTTCAAAGCTCTGTCCTTGGCTCTGCGTGTTCCCTCTCTCTCTCTCTCTCTCTCTCTCTCTCTCTCTCTCTCTCTCTCTCTCTCTCTCTCTCTCTTCATTTTACTATAATAGAAATACCTTTTTTTCTTGCTCTATTGTACCTGCTACTCTTTATGGGACCAACCTTGAAAGATCATTTGGGCAGTTTTCTCCCTTAATTCAACAACCTTTTATTAAGTACCTACTATATACAAGTTGCTTCTCTCCCCTCCTGCCAACTTTTAAAAATCTTATCAATCCAATTCCCAAGACTCTAGGCAATTATATTTTTACAAGCCCTTCTTAGATAAACTGAATGGACACTACCTTAGTCAGACTGAGATCTGTTAAAGACCTTAGCTTATAAAGGCCAAGGTCCTCCACTGCATCCTGGGCCATCTCCTGCTGTCCTGATCCATATCTAGCCACTGGAGCCAGATGCATCTGGAGGAGAAAGTACTTTGAACAGCATGTCCTCATTTAAATCTAATTCACCTGCATGTCATGGCATCATCTCCCAGATGTCATGATCCTCTTCATGAACGAAGGACAAACTGCAATTATTCCTATGATTTAAGCATTCACTAAGTCCTATCCTCAGACTATGTTTATAGCTACCTATTCATTTCCCAAACCTGCCTTTCTCTTCTGAGTCTCATGCCTTTAATCAGCATCATGGTAAGAACATGAGTAGTGTTCTTTTCGTCAGGGCTTCAAAAACCTTAACACTACTTTTTAGGGGTATCATTTGAGTCCACAGGATTCACTACGAGTGAGTAGTGGTTATTAGATTTGACAGAATCACAATATAAAAAAATCAGTTCGAAGGGAAATTAAATATTATCTAGTATAACTCATACCTGAAAAAGTCTCTACACAAGGACCTGAGGTATACGCTCTCACCAATAGCCACAATGGTCATGGGAAGAATGGATTTCCATTAGGCTTGCAAGTGAGGAACCACACATGTAGGAAATGTAGCCAAGACACATACAAGAATTAGTGAACCTTAGATGCTGCAGCGTTTCAGGGCTGATGTGGTATCCTTATATTGCTCCCACCAACATGAGTCTTTCAGTCTTCTCTGGAAGCTGCTTCAGTGCTTGGCTGTGGTCCACCATTGCCTCCAAGCTCAGCTCATATTCTGGCCCAGAGTACTGCAATACACTTTCAGAAAGAACCCGGGCTCACAATCTAGGGCCAGCAGGACCCTAGCTCTAGGCTTCAGACTTCTGTCTCCTCCCAAAGGTTTGCTTTATTCCACTCTACAGCTAACCTTCTCAGACCTGCTCTCTGTCTGGTGCATCCTCTTTTATGACCATGTACTCCTTCCACAAGACATCACTGGTGAATGTATGTGTGGGAAAGAGAAATCTTTTTCCCCCCTCCTCCTGCTCCCCAGGTTTGGCCAGCATTCTGGAAAAAGCACAAAGGAAAAGCTGAAGAGTGAATTCTTTCCTCAGAGCTCATTATATCTGCTGATCCAATAGTATAATTCCTAAAAATCTCATCCAAATGATTATCCTTTCTGCCAATTCTCAGTTGAATTTGCTGGCCCTGTCATGTTCTAAAGGGCCAAAGTCCAAAGAAGCACATCCCCCTACACCCTGTATAGTTGCAGTCACTCAAAATCTGAAAGAGGTATATACTGTTATCCTTCATTGTCTCTGTCTTTTGCTCCTTACTTCTTGCAATTTCATCAAATGAATGGTGAGGTACTCAGCTGCTGAGGGATCCCCTGATCCAGTCACAAGTATGCCTCAGCTTGAAGATATTTAATGGAGAGGGGGACACTAAATCCCAAGATAGCCCATTCCACTTTTGGATAGCTCTAATTGGGAAAAAACTGTTTCTTTTTGTCTGTGTGTAACTTCCACCCTATTGTTCCTAATTGTGTCACCTATGACCAAGCAAAATATGTCTAATCACCCTTCTATGGGATAACTCTCAAATACTTGAAGGGAGATATTAAGTCTCTTCTATTTTTTCTTTTTTAGTCCCTACTGACACATACTCACTCTTTATTCTTATACTTTACCTCTGAATCAAATGATCAGTCCATCTTTTTCTCTCATATATTCAAGACAAATAATCAAATGTACTTTCCATATTTTCATTTCATAACTATCACTTTACTAACAAATCTTCTTGCATCTTCTGGAGGTCTGAATTAGCTTTCATCATGCTCAATTTACTTTTAAAAATGACTCTCAGATCTACCTTTCCGTTGTCACCCATTTCTTTGCAACTAGTGTCACTTTTCCTCTCTGATTATGTCACTTGGATTTCTTGGCAAAGAACACTTAAATTATCTGCCCAATTCCTCAACCCCCTCTTCAACAATTTCTCCAACAGTGGGAAAGACAATCCCATCTCCCAGGCATTCAGGAATGGAATTTTAATTTCATGTTGGAATACTCTTTTGACATTCTGTCTTTAAAATGACACTTCTATAACCTCAAAAAGACATATCCATTCCAGATGTTCCATACTCTGGATTTCTTGCTCTAAACTACTTGTATGGCGTAAGGCAAAGGACATTAAACTTGCAGTTCACTGACTTTGGTACAAATCCCAGCTTAACTTCTTACTAACTATGTGACCTTGTGTAAGTTATTTATAGACATGAATATTACTTTCCTCAGTTATAAAATAATACTTTCTCTACCTACCTCATAAAAGTTGTTAGAAAAATTCTTTCTAAACCCCCCAACTCTCCAATTTTCTAGGTGGCATTTAGGCTTGAAACCTTGACATCTAAGCTTTCATATAATAGAGTACTAGATTTAGAGTCAAAAGGTCTGGGTTTAAAACCAAGCAATGCTCCTTATTACCTGCGTGACCTTTTTTAATGCTCATAATTTTTTTGGGCCTTAGTTTTCTCATCCTTAAAATGAGGCAGGACATCAGAAGTAACTATCAGCTCTAAATATATTTGATGAGTCAGTAAAACATCCCAGATATATTCCCTAGGAAGATGGTAGCCCTTGCTGCTATTAGATTGACAGAAAGTCACCTCCATGTTGCTCAGAAAGAAGTTGTCAATCTCTATGAATCTTTTCTTCATTATCTGGTCATTACTGTATGAACTTTCACTTTAATAAGAGCTATGGATTCCCTGCAGCATAAGAACCTACATTCTTCTGAGATAGTACAGCAGCCCCTTCATAGAAATCAATCAAATCACTCAACAACCTTTTTAAAAAAGTCACTACTATGTGCCAGAAGAAGCAATACAAGGACACAAAGTCTCTCTCAAGAACTTTGGATTTGACTGTGCAACATGGGAGACACTGGCATAGGACTGCTCAGCATGGTGTGCCTCCATCAGAAAGGGTGCTGTGCTCTTTGAGCAAAGCAGAATGGAGATAGTACAAAGTAAATGTAGGATGCACGAATTTGGGATATCCACCCCAAATATTCACACGGGCTGCCCAACCTATGGTAGAGCATTCTAAGCTCGTATTGGTCTGATCAGCTACAGTAGGACACGCTGAAATTTCACTTTATCATGATGATGTCATCTTGGTTCTCTTCGAAGATGAAGGACAACCACCAACCAGTTGTGGCCGTTATGAAGACCAGAGTATCATCCTATCACAGGGAAAAGGACAAAAGAGTAAGTATAAACAAAACACACAGTACTTATTACTTCCCTTTAGTTTTCCAGTGAACCTTCCCTTGCTTTTCCGTATCATTCTTTTCTACTCTTCCATCTCCTGGTACATTAGAACTGCATTCTTCTTCATAGACTTTTCCTTTTTTGTTTCATCCTTGAAGTATCTCTTCCATTCCTTTAAGGAACATTTCATTCTCCTTGATAATCTAGAGAGTAGTACGCATTCCTCTAGTCTTTCATTTCAACTGTGATAGAGTACAGGAAGGAATCCAAACACAGTACAACCCTCCAATGTTACTGCTGAATCTTGAAGGAAGTCAGGGAAATCAAAAGTCAGATGTGAAGAGGAAAAGTTTTCCAGGCTGGAGTACAGCCAATGAAAAAGCAAGGAGATGGGAGATGGAGTGTCCAGTGCAAGGGAAAACAAGGTCACTGTCACTATACTGTAAATCATGTAGAAAGGAGTAAAGTGTAAGAGGACTGGACAAGTAGGTAGAAGGCAGTTTGTTAAGAGCTTTAAAAGTCACCAGAAGATTTTATATTTGATCCTAGAGATAAAAGGGAGCCACTGTAGTTTACTGAGTAGAGGGATAGAATAATGTGACTAGACAGTGATTCTTAAACTGTGGTTTGCAACCCCTTACGGGTTGCAAAAAAATTTGGCAACAGTAAAAGGTTTGTGAATGTGCAGTGATCAAAAATTAATTCAAAATCAAATGCATTATGAATCTGAGGTGTTTCTGGCAGTGCTTGCCCATGCTGGATCCCACAACTTCACTGCAGCCTTGATTCTGAACACAAAGCATGAGCACTTTCTACTGCACATACCTTAAGGCCCCGCAATAGCAACTAAACTCAAAAAGGGGTCCTAAGTGGAAAAAGTTTAAGAAGTCCTGATTTAAGACGATTTTTCTAGCAGCTGAACAGAAGATGCACTGGAGTAGGGACATGAAACATGAAGACCAACTGAAAGATTATTTCAGTTATCCAGAAAGACAGTATTCCTGCTAAGGAACCAACATTGTGGACCTATTCTTTATGGCAGCTAGAATACAGTCAGTGTCTGATAAATCGAAATTATTAAGACAAGGATCTCACAGTTCTTTCGCTTTTCCCTCCCTTATAGCCATCGCTCTAGTTTAGACTCTCATCATGTATTGCCTGAAATATTGCAGTAGTGTTGTCTTTTTTGGTCTCTGTGCTTTGAATCTTTTCCCACTCCGATCTATCCTTCACACAGCTGCCACTGATTTTTGAGCCTTTCACACACACACAGGATGCTTCCTGGATATAATGTAAGCACTTTAGGGAAGGAATCATTTCACTTTTCTTCACATCCTCAGAGACTAGCATATAGTAGGTATTTAACAAATAACTTGTCTATTCACAGAGCCATGAATTCCTAAAAGGGCTGTCTCATAATGGAGGTAGGAATGACTAGAAATTTATGGGTTTTTCTTGGTAAGTCTCAAAACAGTCTTTCCATGGTCTTTCCCCTCCAAATTTATTAACTTACGTTTTCAGTTTTCAATAATTACTTCCTAAATTCCTTATTTTCTCTCCCTCCTTCCCCAAGATGGCATATAATCTTATATAGTTTCTACACATACATTCCCACTAAACACTTTTTCACATTAGTCATGTTGCATAGAAGAATTAAAAAGAATGGGAGAAACCATGAGCAAAACAAAACAAAACAAAGGAGAAAACAGTCTGCTTCCTTCAGCGTTCAGAGTCCGTAGATCTTTCTCCGGATGTGGATGGCATTTTGCATCATGAGTCCTTTGGGAATGCTTTAGGTCCATGCCTTGCTGTGAGGGGTTCGTGACTCTTTTGGTTTATTTTTGTTTTCTTTTGAGACCTCCCATACCTTATTCTGCTGTAGCTCTCTGTGTCTTGTTTCTGGGAATCCTGTTTACAATTCTTGTGATACGCCCCTTTTGGTCCTCCACCCATTTCCCAGCAGCTCATTTATTCACTGACAACTTTGTCTTGGGTTTTATATACTTGCATATACACACAAATGTGTGTATCAATGTAAGGCTTTCCTGAAAAATTATGATTAAGTGTTGTACACATCTTGTCCCCTAGGACACATCAGAAAATCTAATTCAAATCTTGGTCTGAAGTTTACAGAGCTTCATATAGCATCTAACTCCAGGAAACCATATTGCTCTCAAGTCAGATCTGTTCATACAATCAATCAATACATCAACAAACATTCCTAATAAATACCTATTACATGCCAGGCACTGTGCTAGACATGGGGGATACAAAAAAAATGAAACAATCCCTATAAACACAGAACACTCTGGAAAAAAACTGGCTTAAACAAACAATATTTTATTATAGAAAAGATTATACAAATAGTTGAAAAAGTATATAAAGTTACATATAGTAAAAGTGTATATAAAGCTCACATTTATAAATGTAAAACATTAATATTTACATTATTTTAATGAAGTATACAGGATATTTTCTTTATACTTCAACTTTGCATTCAAAATAAACAGGAAAAATCAAAAGCGTCAGGGAATCTTATTTAAGGCAATAAATTACAAAACATTTTATTTGGCGTGAAATAAAATGATGTGAAGAAATATCTTTAAATTTCAAAGTATGCTGAAAATTTTTTTCTTTAACATAACTACATTTCTTATTTTAGTGACACTAATATTACTGATACATAATATTGAATGTTCAGCAAAATCCTAAAGCACCTGAGTAGATTATTTACAACTTATTTGAAGAAGAATCATGTTAAACAAAATATTTTGATTGTTTTAAATATTCCACTTAAAATACACCTATTACTAATAAGAGATACTATTAAGAAATTCTATGAAATTTTGATACCTGTGTAGGCAGAACATCCTGATTTACATTATATGCTTTATTGTCCATTTTTAATAAAAATTATCATACAAACTTCCCCATACTAGTGAAAATAATATTTTCCTTTGAGGAGTTAAAATCAAGTACTGTTCCAACTGTGAAAGTCTTAATTACGTTCTCAGGAAACCACAAAACATTTTTTTTTTGAAGAGGAACACAATCTCACATAGCTTGATTAAAGAAAGTAACATCACGGAATCCTTCAGAATATTGTCTTACTGGGCTAAAAAAAAGTAGAAGGATTGATTGCAGAAATGTCATGAACAGCACAATGCCATATTAGTTACATTTAAAGAAAGCACCTTAAATTCAGCTGCACCAAAGATCTGTTTAATTTTAAAAATCAATAATCATTTCATATCAGTAGAAATTTCTAATATTTGAGGAAAACAAAATTATTTACAAATTTTAGATTTTAAAAGCGCTTGGAAAAAACACTTAAATTGTCACTTTAAGAACATTTAGATAGTGGATCAACATTCTGATAGGCAGAATGGTATAGGAGACAGGCAGATTTGGGGCCAGGAAGACCTGGATTCAAGCCCTGCCTTTGATACTAGTGGCCAAGAGGCAAGTCACTTAACTTCTCAAGTGGCCCTGACAATCCTCTAAGACCAGAAGTTTCAAAGTAGGGACTTGGATGCATTGAAAAAAGTTTCCTATACCTATGAAGTCACAAGCACACTTTTAATGGTCAATTGTTTATATTACCCTGAACAAATTAATATTAATAGTCACTAACATTTGTATAGTGCTTCATGGTTTGCAAAGTGCTTTCCATGCATTATGTCATTTGATCCTCACAACAAGGTGGTAACACAGGTGCTATTATTGTCTCCGTTTCACTCCCTATTTTCTCTAAAACTCAGTGTAAAAACTACCAATGACAGTGTTAAAATGAGATAATGGTACAGTAGTATAGTACAAAATTTAAATAGTTTTGGCAAATCTTTATATACTTACTTTTAAAATAAAGAAAACAAGGAGGAAGAGTTAAAATAAAATTATTTCGGTAAAATAAAATTTTGACAATATCACAAAAGTGATACAGTCAGCCTATAATAACGTAGGTTTTAAGAGATAATGTTCATCAACTTAAGAGAAGGCTTCTCTTCTCCACTATCTCCATATTTGTCCTATTGTTAATCCTGTGCAATTCGGTTCTTTGGGTTTCTTGCTATCATTAACCTCCTCATAAATGACATAGCATTCTTGAAATCCCGTCTCCACTGTAACAGCAGGTAACGTGACTCTATGTGCAAAATGAGAGGTGCATACAAAGTTGTTTATAAGGCTTAGTGCATTGGTCTTTTCCAGTGTAACAGGAATCCCCTTCTAGGTTAGCAGTTAAGTGAAATTGTGTGGAGATTTTCCTTTTTTCAAGAATCTGAATTATTTCCAGAACTCTGTTCTTTGCCAACGTCCAAAGCAGAGTGGATGAGCAGTGATGTAGAGCCCTTAGAACTACCTGGTTGTGAAGTGCTAGGTATCTGTAGATTGCTACTCTGCAGTAGTTGAGTTTCAGTAAAATTGGCTTTTGGAGTTACCCTAAAATAAAAAATAAGATTAACTTTCATCTTAAATTAAACACATTGAAAAATACACTTGTACCTGACTCTGAAGTAAGAATGGTAAAATTATTGATTAGAAACAGTACAGACCTCTCTGGCCTTTAGGTTATACTGCTAGAAATACTTACATCATTGCTGACTTGTGATAAATAGATTTTTCTTCTCTGTTAATGTTATTTTTTAAATGGCATCTTACTGAAGTTGACTTAGCAAAGGGAGAATAGGCAGAAGTCTGCCTTTATGTATCATCTATACAAGACCTTACTAAAATAGAAATATATGGTTATAGAAGGTTAAAACTGTATCTAAAAAGGACAGTTTCTTTGCATAAAACAAATATTAGTTGCATACTGTATACAGACAAGAAATGGGGTAGTTAGTGTTATGCAAAAGGATATGCTTTCTCAGTTCCAAAGAAGCTGCATCTGAGATAATAAGATACAATCAGACTTTCTGCAGTAACTTTCAGCTCAATACAAGACACAAATAAAAACTGACAGGTTTTCAAACAATTGTGTTAGTGATGCTTTCAGTTATTTTGGCTGGAGGAGCTATAAGGTAAAAAAGTCTACTAGAATCCGATTAGTTACTGCAGTGGATAAAACGCTTGGACTCAGAGTCAGGAAGACCCGAGTTCAAAGCCATCCTTATGCACTTACTAGACACATGACGCTGGTCAAGTAAATTAATCTGTCTGCCTCAGTTTCCTCATCTGAAAAATGGAGATAACAGCACCTACTTCTTATCGTTGCTAAGATAAAGTGAGTTATTTGTAAAAAGCTCTGCAGACCTTAAAGTGCTATATAAATGCTACTCTAAAGTGCTATATAAATGCTAATGCTGCTGTTGTGAGGATAGAAGCAAAATGTGAAATGAATGCAGTGCTTTGTGAATTATCACCTCTAAACTTCAGGTAATAACGGCAAGGTCCCAGATCCATACAAAGCAAGTTACAACACTTCATAATTTATGTCCACTATGAATTATCTGGAGTCCTATCATTATTTAGCCCCCAATAGCCAGGAAGGAAATTTAAATTTTATGAAGAATATTTGAAATTGTAAAATTATGAGCACCATACACAAATGCTTTGCTAAAAGCATAGCACTTTTTAAAAAGATTAATTTCAGTGGATAAGGATGCAAATTCACATAATCAGCATTAGCATAAATTATCAGTCTCTTTAGATAATTTGAATAGCCATTATCAATGACCCAATTAGCTGGGAAAAAGCTAATTTTAGACAAATTAGCCACTAGTCACAGACATATGTGACTAATTTTACTCAGATGTCAAAAAGTAAATTCTAAAGAGAGAGAAACAGTATATTAGAATGCTTTCCTGTCACTTGACAATATTATTTAAAGGGAATAGAGAGTGAAGGGAAATGTCACCATTCTATCTTGACGTTTCCTAAATGAACACATAACTACTGGATTTAGTGAGAAGAGGACATGGTGTAAGATGCTGAGTAGAGTAGCAGCTGAACATCAGAAATGATCAAAACTCTAAGTCGACTTATCGCGTTATTTTTATCATTTCATTGAATGCCTATTGAGATAAATACCATTCAAACGCTGTTACAGAAACTCCCTTCTAAAAAATTTCTACTCTAGCTCCACTGGTTTCTTCTTCACCCTCTGATTCTGCCGCACAGTGTCTGCTGAGAAATCCCTTACAGGTAGATTTTACAGAACAAGTTGTTTTCTGGTAGCTTCAAACCTACCATAACTCTATCTCTAGATCTGTACAGCTTTCACTTCACATGGGATAGGGTCTCTTATCTGAGTCAAAATCCTCAGTTTCCTTTGCTGTATCACTATCCACAACCCAGCCCTTAACTGTGGCTGCATCTCTAAGCTCTGGTCCTTTTCTATCTACACTCCTTCCTCACAGTGATTTCATTAGCTCCCAAGGGTTTCAATCATAATCTCTATGCAGATGACTCTTCCATCTACATACCCAGTCTATGTCTTTCTCCTGCACTCCTGTCCCACATATTTGACATTTTAAATTAGAGTCACTAGTCTTCCCGTCAGATTTATTCCTCTTGCTCACTTTTCAAGGTACTTGTTTCTCTTAAGGCATCACTATCCTTCTAGTTATCCAGGTTTGAAACTCAAAGGGTCAACCTTAACTTCTCACCTTTCTTCAACTTTGATATCTCATCACCTGCCTAGTCTTAACAATTCTATTTCTCCAACATCTCTCAAATATGGCCCCTTCTCTCGACTCACACGGTCACAATGTCAGGTCAAGTCTGTATCTTGTCACCTGTACTATTTCAACAATCTCCTTATTGGTTTCCCTGTCTTTGCTAATGCGTTGCTCCTAAAGTTGAAAAAGTGATATTCCTAAAGCAAAAATCTGACCATGTTATTCTCTCTCCACCTCAAAAAACTCCAGTGCCTTCCTACTGACACTTTACTGACACTAAGACAAAACACAAAGTTTTTTTTGGCAATTAAAAATTGTCACAATATGGCTTATTACACACTACTTCCCTTTATGAACTCTATGTTTTAGCCAAATTGTCCACTCGTTTTTCCTCACTGTTTCACAAATAACACACAGGAGGCACTGGAGTTTTTTCTTAACAGGTTCACTCTTGATCTGGTCATATAGGAAGGACAGGAAGACAGCTTCGGAGGGTTTAGTAATCCTATTTTATTCTAGTCTAGTATTCTTACAAAAGGATTGCTGATAGTGGGAGCACCAACTTCTGCAGCATTTCCTAATCACCCTTCTCACAGGGACCAACATGAAGGGGGGACAACTACCCCTACATCTTGATGGGGTCAATCAAGAGAGGGACAGTTTGTGTACTCCTTTAAATCCCTTCAAGCCTCAATGGGGACCAGCTGAGGTAGATACATGTATTCCTCTATGCATTACTCAAATTCCAAATGGGTTCTCCCATGGGTTCCTCTATGGATTCCCCACTCACTGACCAGTGCCCATTTGCTATATAGAGCAACAGAAAAAGAAGGAATCTTTCCAACATTAAGCTCGCAGGCTAACTTTGGCAATGGCATCATTCTGTGTAGGTGTAGTAAATATCACATTATGTTACCCCATATCTCATGGCTCAGTCTCAGTAGGACTACCTATCATTATGATTCTAGGAATTACTATCTAGGATCCTTGGGGCTATTCTGAAAGTTATCTAACATCTGGAAACTAGACATTGCCATGGTTTTCAATCCTGAGAAACTGAAACCTAAAAAGGACAACAAAATCCTCTTTACACTCACACACGTTTCATCTTCTCTGTACGTCAATGAACAAATACTTATTAAGGATATAAATATATATGAAGTAGTATGGCCAGACTGCCCCACTGGCCCCATGCATTTGTTCCTCAAATTCACCTCTTAAAATTCCTAGCTCCCTTTACAGCTTGGTTCAGGTACCAACATGTGAGGCTTTCTGATTTCCCCATCCACTAGTACCCAAACCTCATAATAGTATTTACCTAGAGGCGGCATAGCATGGCCAACAGAAAACTGGCCAAGGGCCCAGAAAGACCAGAATTTGAGTTTCACCTCTGACATACGCTTGTTATACGAGCAATATATAGGCAAGTCCCTAAGGTTCTCTAAGACTGTAAGACAAGAGGGTACCATGTTGAATTTGTAGGGATTCCATCTGGGAGTTCCCTACACTAATACAATAACATAGGCATTCCCTGTACGTACTTTGTGTATATTCTATATTTAATCATGTGTTTTCTCTCATAATCTTCTTGAGGACAGAGAATATTTCATTTTGTCTTTGCATCCCCAGTGCTTAGCATGGTGGGCTTGACACACAGTAGGTGTTTAGTAAATACTTTCTGTTTGATTGGTAAAGTCCTTAATTTTTCACTCTGTGGAGTTTAGAAATGAAGCAAGATAATATAAACAAGAAAACTAAAATCTGAAATTCAATTTAACCTTCCGGTTCCAAGGAAAGCCTGAGACGGCAAGACACTAGTTTGAGATTCTTGGGAAGACGTATACACAGTCAGAGAATAGATTTAGAACTGGGAAAGACTTGGAGATCATTTAGCCCACCCCAGTGTAACGTAACCACGGTTCTAGGTTTTAAAATATGAGATAAATGTAATCATTATTTACTTCCTAATAGCACAAAACTTCTTATTCTTTTTCTATTTTGTTATTTGTACTACTTTTTATCCTCTATAATTTATATTACTCAGTTCCCAAATCCAGTATCTTTTTTGTCGTTGTTAATAGTGGTAAGTAGTGGTAAGTGTCTTTAGCTTTTGACTAGAAATGGTTTCTTAAAAGTAGGTATCAACAGCCCAATTCTTTCTCATAAAATCCTCAGTTTATGCAAAGCTATTTTATAGTATGTTCTGGAAACCAAGGAGTTTATGGCAACCAACTTTTGCTACCTCCTGGAAATGATAACTTTGGAATTTTTTTTTTGATGAAACATTATTTTATTTCTTGATGCAAAGGAACAGCAGAAAATTCTACTTTATGAGATGGGGTGATCTATGTTCACTCGACCCCCCAGAAGAGATAATTCAAATGTTATGAGACTAGCAGAGTTATAGAATTCACAAAAGCACAGAAAGTTTATAGCTTTAAAGCACAGATTTTGACCCAGGAGAGACTTAAAGGATCATCAGGTCTCCTATCATTTTACGGAAGAGGAAACAAAGGCTCAGAAGTTAAATAACCAGTACCGAGTCATATATAAATAGTTAAGTAGCAAAGTCAGGATATGAATCTACATCCAACGACTGTAAATCCAGTGCTCTTTGCAGACAAAATCAGCCATTCAACAAGTGTGTCAGGTACTGTGCTAAGTACTAGTTATACAAAGAAAGGTAAAAACAGTATGAACTTTAATCACCTCGCAGTCTGATGGGGAAACAGCATGTGATGATTTGGTACACACAGGGTAATTACAGGGCAGATTGGATGTAATCTCAGAGGGGAAGCATTAGCAACTGAAGGGAACAAGAAAAGGTGCCTGCAGATAGTATTTAACCTGAGTCTTAAAGGAAGTCAGGGAAAACATTCCAGGCATGGCGGACAGCAGTGCAAATGCATGAAGTTGGAAAATGGAAATGTCACTTGCAAGGAAAAGTATATAGAACAGGGAAACTGGATTATAAGAGTTCATGAAAGTGACTAAAGTGTAAGAAGCCTGGGAAGGTAGAAAAGTGGTCAGGTTGTGAAGAGCTCTGAATGACAAATATACTAAATTTGTCACTGAATAACATTTTCACATTAAAAAAACAAACCTGTAAACACAACTCTTTTTTTTTAAGTTGTAGTAATATCTATGACTCCACTGCCATCCCCCTTCCCCAGTATTTTGCCTCATATCCTCTTTCGGATACCTTGAGAATCTATTCTTTAACACCCTCCACACTGTGTTATCGTGAACACGGACCCACTCTGGGTCAAACTGTCCTTTAGCGTCCCTTCTGGGATATTACCCTAATTCACACTCACGGATTAGATTACCCCAGGAGATGCTAACTCTAGTAAGCGTCTAGTTCATGGTACTTTGTAGTTGTAGTTCACAAGCCTGCACAGGTGTGTCTTGATTCCTCATTCTTATTCACCCCAAATATCCAACAGGTTGCCAATTTTTGTCATTTCTACCCTCGCAATATCTCTCAAATATATCTCCTTCTCTCCACTCATACAGCCACCAAACTAGTTCAGGCTCATACCAATAACTCTACACTACTGGAATAGTCTTTTAATTGGTCTCTCTCAATTACAAACCATCATCTCTATTCATCTCTCAAAGTGATTTTCCTAAAACGCTGGTGCAACCATGTCATTTACCATTAAGTAAACTCCCTTGGATCAAATATAAAATCCTCTGGAACATAAAGGTCTTCAAAACCTGACCCCTTCCTTTCAGATTTTATTTACTCCCCTCCATGTAGTCTATAATCTAGCCTTTTGTTTCCATGCTTCTGCACTGTCCCTCCTCACTTATAACTGTTACATTCTCTTCAAGACTCAGCTCAAATCCTACCTTCCATAGGAGGGCTTTTTCAGTTTCACCAGAAGTTGCTGCCTTCCTATATAAAACAACCTTTCATCTAATCTGCATTTTACATATACCTATTTTCATATTTCTCCCTCCTGTTAGAAGGTGAACTCACTGAAGAAAGGGACTATTCTTGTCCTTCATGTTATTAGCACTTAGCATTATAACGCTTGGAACATGGCACATGCTTAGTAATAAATGTTTGCTGATTACTACAAAAACTATAATTTCCTTTTCAATTCAACTGCCTTTCTCTTTTCATGGGAACCAAATTAGATACTGATTTCTTGATTTTAGTGGATTTTTTTTCCTAATAAAGCTCTTATCATTAATATTCTTTTTATTTTCAATTTTATTTTTCATTTGATGGATTCCCTCTTGTAAACTTGGTTTAGGATTACCAATGTGTTATTTTCTAATTTTTAAAAGTTCATGTTCAACATTAGTGTAACGTCCTCTCTCTTTAGTTAATATAAATGTTCAGGGATATACATTTCCTCTAAGGACTGATTGAGCTGCATTTTATTATTTGTGGTGCATTATCTCATTGTTATTTTCATCATATTCTCCATTTAAGTCAGTCTCTTTCATTTGCATTTTTCTTATTGATCATAATTTTTATCGTGTTATAGCCTATCAAGAATGAATTACCTTTTTTGTCTTTTTTTATGAATTTTGTGCCCTAGCACAAAGTATTTTCTCCAAAAGGTACAATGTCATACTGAAAAAAGTGTACTCAAAAATTCCCAGTCATAACAGCCAAAATCATAGTATTCCAAAAATTTTTCCCAAATCCACTATTTCTTTCTTGTTCTATTCTCCGGTAGGTCTAAGTCTGAAAAAGGCACTCTAAAGTGAATTACAACTATTTTCCTACAGTCTAGGTATTTTTACAATTTAATAATTTAATTTTCCCGTTAGGTATTTATGCTATGGCATTTTTGCATGTATATTAATATTGATGCTATTTCTTCTAAATATACTTGAGTATATATGTTTCTTCCCCCAACAAAATAAAAGTTCTTTGAGGAGAGAAATGACTTCACTTTTGCCTTTTAATATCTGTTACTTTCCATAGTGCCTGGCACACAGTGGGTAGTTACTAAATTTCTATGAATTGATTTTATTATCTATTATACTTTTAACTGTTGATGTAGTTTCCCTATCTGTATCTCTATAGTATCTATTTATATTATTAGATTTTTTGAAAACCTGACTGCCACTTTTGCATTTTGGATTCAAGGAGGCACAGCAAATTTGACTCCAGCTCCTCATTTAAAGGGTTTTAAGTGTTTTTCTCACGTATTTTAAGTCCTTCTTTTCTAATCCCTCTTGCAACTCATTTCCATTTTGTGGGTGGGTTTAGTCCACACTACAGTGAGTGTGTGTATATCCTCTCCTTTGGCTCAGTCCAGCCCCACATCACTTTGTTTTATTTGTATTGTTATGGCTTCATTGTACATTTTTTTTTGTCCAGCACAGGTAAAGGTGTGTTTCATGAATATTCTTCCTCTCTGAATGAAACTCACCTGTGAAAACCTGGTTCCACAAAAGACTAAATCACTTCATCCAAATTCCCTTGCCTTCTCTAGGACATTTCTTTCCCATTCTATTTGTTTTTATATTGGTCATTTCTGGAAGTATCTATAAAACTTTTCCAGATTAAAACCTTTTCAGCAAAGGAAAATTAATCAATTCAAGACACCAAGAACAACAGCCATACCTGACAAAACATGTTTGCTTAATTAGGCTCTTTTTAAAATCATGAATAGGGATATTTCATCCTGTGTTTTCTGGGATCGGAATTATTTTTTAAAACATGCTTTATTAATGCTTTTAATCTTTATGTTACTGTCATTTAAAACCTCTCTGCCTGACTGAACCCTTTATAAAAAAGAAAAGCAATTATGCAGAAACACAGGATGATCACATTAGATAATAAACATAATATACTGTTTTAGTAGCCCTGTCTCTTAGCATTAGAGGTAGCGGTGGAGAGGCAGAGGTATGTATGTTTCATTATGTGTCCTCTGGGACCATCACCAGATTTTCAAATGACTTGCTTTTGTTTTTTTAAGAATCATTTTATTTACATTGACTATTTCACTCATACTTCAAACAAGTCTTCACATATTTCTCTGAATTCCTCATTTTCTTCCTATATAATATTCCATTAAATTCATATATGCAAGTTTTTTCAGACATTCTTAAATTAGTGGCTACCCATTGTTTCCAGTACTTTGTTACATGCCACTTATATATGTTTTGGTAACTAGTACACCTCTTTTCCCATCCATGATACTCAAAGCATAGACAGTTGAGTTTCTCTTTTTAAATTTTCTTTGCATAATTCCAAAGTGATCTCCAGAAAAGCTAGATGGGCGGAGCCAAGATGGCGGAGTAGAAGGACGCACGTTTACGAGCTCCAACCCACAGCCCATAGAATTAATGTAAAAAGAGATCCGCATAAATTCTGGATCACTGAAAGGTGTGTAGAACCAGAGTGGAAGAGATTTCCGTGCCAGAGAGCTCTGGAGACCCGTCCCCAGGGTCCGTCGCGCCCTGGAAAGCAGACCCCACCCCCAGTGCTGCCCTGGCTGCAGCCCCAGAGAAGCTGACCCGAGCAGGCTTCAGGGACGGAAGGTCCGGCAGCCGGATAAGTCCCTCTGCCCACAGAAGCTACAGGTCAGTGAGAGAGAAGGCTGGGATGGACGAGAGGGGGAGTGGAGTGTCTCCGTGACTTGGGCCCCCTCGGGAGGAAGCAGCGGCGGCAGAGACGGGGGCGGGAAGCTGCGGAGGCAAAGGCGTGGGCGGCAGCGGAGGCAGCAGCGGTGGCAGCCGCCCAGACTCCCTCAGCAGCAGGCAGGATCCTCATTATGGAAGGTCTCTGCATAAACAACCTGAGGGAGCTGAGCCTGCGAGATGGCCCTGCCTCACCCCACTCTATTACTGAAGGCCTCTGCATAAAGCCCCTGAGGGACCTGAGCCTGCAAGGTGGCCCCCCCCACCCGCTCCGTTCCTGAAAGTCTCTGCATAAAGCCCCTGAGGAGGCCGAGCCTGGGAGGCGGCCCTGCCCCCACCCCAGCACCAGAACTAAAGCTTGCTGCGGAAAGCCCATTTGAACCTCAGACCCCAAGCACTAGCTGGGCGGATCTAGGCAGGGGTGGACAGGAATCTCAGAAGTCAAGTAACTGGCTGGGAAAATGCCTAGAAAAGGGAAGAAAAATAAGACTATAGAGAGTTTTTTCCAACAAATGCAAATGATCCTGACATTCAGATCTGATGACGAGGACGTATTCTCGCCATTGGGGAAAGATGTGGAGGGCGGGGCCTCGGGACCCCAGACACCCCAGGGGGATGTCAGGTGGGCTCAGGCCTTGGAAGAGCTCAAAAAGGATTTTGAAAAGCAAGTTAGACAGGTGGAGGAAAAACTGGGAAGAGAAATGACAGAGATGCAAGAAAAGTATGAAAAACGGGTCAATACCTTGGTTAAGGAGACCCAAAAAAATGCTGAAGAAAATAACACCTTGAAAAATAGGCCCACTCAATTGGCAAAAGAGGTTCAAAAAGCCAATGAGGAGAAGAATGCTTTCAAAAGCAGAATTAGCCAAATGGAAAAAGAGGTTCAAAGGCTCACTGAAGATAATAGTTCTCTCAAAATTAGAACGGAACAGATGGAGTCTAATGACTTTATGAGAAACCAAGAAATCACCAAACAAAACCAAAAGAATGAAAAAATGGAAGAGAATGTGAAATATCTCATGGGAAAAACAACTGACCTGGAAAATAGATCCAGGAGAGACAATTTAAAAATTATGGGACTACCTGAAAGTCGTGATCAAAAAAAAGAGCCTAGACATTATCTTCCATGAAATTATCAAGGAAAACTGCCCTGACATTCTAGAACCAGAGGGCAAAATAAGTATTGAAAGAATCCATCGATCACCACCTGAAAGAGATCCAAAAAGAGAAACTCCTAGGAACATTGTGGCCAAATTCCAGAACTCCCAGCTCAAGGAGAAAATCTTGCAAGCAGCTAGAAAGAAACAATTCCAGTACTGTGGAAATACAATCAGGATAACTCAAGATTTAGCAGCTTCTACATTAAGAGATCGAAGGGCGTGGAATAGGATATTCCAGAAGTCAAAGGAACTAGGACTCAAACCAAGAATCACCTACCCAGCTAAACTGAGTATAATACTTCAGGGGAAAATATGGTCTTTCAATGAAACAGAGGACTTTCAATCATTCTTGATGAAAAGACCAGAGCTGAAAAGAAAATTTGACTTTCAAACACAAGAATGAGAAGAAGCATGCAAAAGTAAACAGCAAAGAGAAGTCATAAGGGACTTACCAAAGGTGAACTGTTTACATTCCTACATGGAAAGACAATATTTGTAACTCTTAAAACTTTTCAGTATCTGGGTAGTTGGTGGGACCACACACACACATGTACACACATGCACGCACACACACATACACACATGCACACACATACAGAGACAGAGAGCACAGAGTGAATTGAATAGGATGGGACCATAGCTGAAAAGAAATTAAGGTAAATGGTGAGAGAGAAATGTAGTGGGAGGAAAGAGGGGGAAATGGAAGGGGGTAACTATATGTCATTTAAGAGGCAAGTAGGAGACCTTTTAGTGGAAGGAAAAAGAGGAGAGCTGAGAAAAAACAACAACAACAACAACAAAACAATTAGTTTACCCTCATCACATTTGACTAAAGGAAGGAATAAAATGCACACTCATTTTGGTATGAAAACCTATCTTACAGTATAGGAAAGTGGGGGAGAAGGAGATAAGCAAGGGGAGGGGGGATGATGGAAGGGAGGGCAAAGGGAGGAGGGAGTAATTGAAAGTCAACACTTGGGGAGGGACAGGATCAAAGGACAGAAGAGAAACAATGAGGGGCAGGTTAGGAGGGATGGTAATCCAGTTAGTCTTACACAACACGACTATCAGGGAGGTCATTGGCAAAACCACACAGATATGGCCTATATTGAATTGCCTGCAGTCCCAAAGGGAATGGGTGGGGAGGGAGGGATGGGGAGAATTTGGAACTCAAAGTTTTAGAAACTACTGTTGAGTATTGTTGTTGCTACTAGGAAAGAAGACATACAGTTAAGGAGGAATAGAAAGTCATCTGGCTCTACAGGAGAAAAGAGAAGATGGGGACAAGAGAAGGGAGGGATGACAGAAGAGAGGGCAGATTGGAGATAGGGAAAATTAGATTGCTTGGGGTATTGGGGTGGGGGAGGGGATAAAAGGGGAGAAAATTTGGAACCCAAAATTTTGTGAAAATGAATGTAAAAAGTTTAAAAAAAAAAAAAAAAAAAAAAAGAACAGCTAGATAACCTCATACACAGCTCTACCAATAGTGTGGCCTATCTTTCTCCAGTCCTTCCAACAATGATAGTTCCCATCGTCTACCACCTTTGCCAATTTGTACAGTATAATGCGAAACCTCTAAATTATTTTAATTCGCGTTTGTCTTACCATTTGATGTTTGGAACAAGTTTAAACACATTCATTTATAGTTTGCGTTTTATATACAAAGTTTGTTTACATTCCTTGACCTTTTGAGTAATGGTTCTTGGTGTTGTTTCAAATCTCTATTTTGGATGTTAGACTTACAGGTAATATCTGATTCAATGTTTTCGGCATCCATTGACAAAAATCATATTTTTACTGTTTTTGTTTATGAGCAATTATGCTAATTATTTTCCTAATACTGAACCACCCTTACATCCCTCATAGGAATCTGAGTCAAGTCAATAAACACTTATTAAGCCCCTACTATGTGCCAGGCACTGTGATAAGCACTGGGGAGACAAATAAGAAAAGATAGTCCTTGCCCTCAAGAAGCTTACAATCTAATTTAATCCACAATATTAAAAAGGTAGCTGAAAAGGATTTGGGGAGGAGGGCAGGCACTTATTCATGTTTGTGGAACTGAAACGAAGCAGAGCAGCTAATAGTGAAGAGTTACCTGGAAAGTCCTGAGCCCTCAAAAACAAAGCTCTGGGAGGAAGGATTTTTATTATCCAGCCCTCCATTCAGAGGGGACAGGTAACTCAGGGCATTAGGGTATTGAGAATCAAAAGCTGAGTCACTCTGCATGATGATGAGATTTCAGATGACAAGTTTATCCCAGGGGAAGTATGATGCTTGTTTTGTTGAAGCTAATCAAAACAGTTATTGGAAAATGAAGAGTTACCTGGAAAGGTTAATAACTGGATCACAACAAATTATTTTCCAGATATTTTGCTATCATCACCTTGTGGGGCTCTTTATTCAAAAGTTTTATACTAAAAATTAATTAATGAGATTAGTCTATAGTTCGCTTTCTCTCTTTTCTTCACCTAGTTTTGACAGCAGGACAAATGTTATTGTTCAGTTATTTCAATTGTGTCTGACTCCTCGTAATCTCATTTGGAGCTCTTTTGGCAAAGATACTGCGCTTTGCCATTTCCTTGTCCAGCTTATTTGACAGATGAGGAACTGAGGCAAACAGGGTTAAGTAGTTGACTTGTCCTCACGTAGCTAGTAAGTGTCTGAGGCCAGTTATGAACCCAGGAAAGTAAGTCTTCTTGACTTCAGGCCCAGTGCTCTCTCCACTGCACCACCTTGCTGTCACATCTGTCAGGACTATATCTGTTTTAGAAAACTAATGTGCTTTCTGCCTCTATTTTTGATAATTTTTTTGTAGTTTAGGTATTAATTATTCTTTAAATATTTGATAAAAATCAACTGTAAATTCAGCTATCCTGGGCTTTCATTTCTCCTTCAGTGGTTTATTTCTTTAATTTACTGAGATTTGGTTAAAATTTATTTTGTTAATGTAGCAATTTTAAATTTTGCAATCATTAAATTCTTTTGCATTTTCAGTTTTGCTAACATATCATCTTCTAATAGTTTCCAATTTTTTTTACTTCCTCACTTTTGTGAATTCACTTTATTTAAAAAATGCTAACTTGATTTCTCTTTTTCCTGTTCAAGTGTTTTTTTTAGTCTTTTCAAAAAATACTTTTCAATTTTGTTTAGCAGTTCTGTAGTCTTTACATTTAAAATTTTTTCTCTTTCTAATCTGATTTTCAAGATTCCTACTTTTGTATTATTTTGGGATTGCTAATTTATTCATTTCCTAGTCTCTTTAAATTCTATGCTCAGTTCACTTAGTCTACCAAATTTAAGAAATAGAAACTTTCCAGCGAAGCCTACTTTAACTGTATTCTACAAGTTTTGGCACGTAAAATCTGTTATCATTATATTCAATGTAACTATTTGCTGTTTCTATTATTTGTCCTTTGATGCATTCACTCTGCATGAGGTCATAACTTAATCTGTTTAAGTTGGTTATCTTTTGTTTATATTTTCCTTACTACTGTTTTTATTGCATTATGGCCTATTATTTGCCTTTTTACATTTGTTTCAGTTTTTTAAACCTGGCACGTGATCAGTCCTTATAAAGGGACTGTGAATTATTTTTTAAAATGTACCTTTTACTATATTTTCACTCAGAAGTCTCCACATGTTCAAGTCTAGTTTTTCCAATATCTGTTTAGATGCATATTTTATAGTTTACATTCTAAACAAGAGTTGTTTTTGGCAATATTATGCTTAGAAATTAAGTCAAATAATTACTCAATAAGGCTTTTTTCTGGGCTGTTTTGGTTGTCTTGTTGTGACAATAGATTTATATCAGTTAAATTTACTCTCCAAAATTATCAAAATCAGTGTCATTATTTCTGCTGTGTACTTCCCATTTTTCATTGCTAATCACTTGTTTACAATTCATATATATGCCATATTTTTTCTCACTGTTATCATCCTTGCTTTTTCACTAGCTCTGATCTTTTGCCCATGCAGGTGTTGGTTTGACGCTACAGATACAGCTGATTCAAGGATAAATTCCTACAAGGATAAGCCCCTACATCAACATTGGGTTTTTTCCTTTCTGTTAAAAATGTATAGGCATATATAATATATATAACATATATATGTGTATATATATACACATATATATGTATATCTTGTGATGTTCTTTGATGCTTGCATGTCCAGTACCTACAAATTCTTTTCTTATTCTGTTCATGATATAAAGGTATAAGGCTTCTGTATTATCTCTCGGTCTTTAACTTTTCTCATTTTTTTCACAAATCATTCTTTCCCACATGTTAATGACATGTCTCATCTTTCACCACTTTTATATTTAGTACTAGAGTATATGCTGATTTAAATTTGAAATGTCTTATAAA
This sequence comes from Bettongia penicillata ogilbyi, assembly GCA_023548195.1. Classification (NCBI taxonomy): domain Eukaryota; kingdom Metazoa; phylum Chordata; class Mammalia; order Diprotodontia; family Potoroidae; genus Bettongia; species Bettongia penicillata. The sequence goes on along the minus strand of JAJHZJ010000047.1, from coordinate 9,683,845 downwards.
GTTACTTATGGAAAGTCTCAATCTTTTAATCCTCAATAACGCATATTGGTGTGGAAGCTGCAATTGTTACTTTTGCAAACACCTTTTTTAGTGATGCAAATGTGTTTGGGACTGTGTCTTGACTTTAACAGATTTTGCTCCACATATGTGTTTACTAGATACAGCAAACTGGAGGGTGGCATGTGTGTATTGTTTTCTCATCCATTCTGATATTCTTTTTCTTCTTATTGGGATTTTAATCCATCCATAGTGAACTTGATGTGTTAAGTTTATGATTTCCCTCCCCTACTTAACGTATTTCATCTTCCCTTTGAACCTATTATGCCTTGTACAATTCCTTCTGCATCAGACTTTTCTGTGGCTACAAATACTTCCTCTGTACAGTGGGAGCTAGCACCTAGTTACATAACCCCATCATGTAGAATCTGATCCCTTTAAGTGATTAACTCCCCCAAAGAGAGTTTAATACAAAACCTCATTACTACTGTCTGTCTCTAAGGGGTCATTTCATGAAATTTTCATATCATTTCCTTTTGACTGTCTGTACTCAACTCCCATTCTTCACCCCTCTGTGATCTGCCCCATAATGTTCTATCCTTATTTTCCCACAACCCCAAGGGCAGGAATAGAAATTGAAAATCTCTTCTTCTCCTATTGATTCCTCACCAGTCATTACTAGGCTACCATCTTGCCTTCTTTTCTCCCTATTTGGGAGATGTACACTTGTACTATCTTACTGCCTACTATGCAGTGAATAGAGAACTGGTTGGGCATAGAGTCAGGAAGATCTGAGTTCAAAATTAGCCTCTGACCCTTACTGGCTCTGTGGACTGACTTTGGCAAGTTCCTTAACTTGGTCTGCCTCAGTTTCTCATCTGTAAAATGAGCTGCAGAAGAAAATGGCAAACCACTCCAGAATCTTTGTTAAGAAAACCTCAAGTAGGGGTCACAAAGAGTCAGATCAACTGAAATAACTAAACAACAAAATGAAAGGATATTTTCATCTTGAAAAATCAGCGCACATCTACCACCTACTTTTCTTTTGGTTTTTCATATGATGTCTTTTACACTTTTAACTCATTAGCGCACTGACACTTCCTTTGCCTTATCCCTGCCTCTCAGTGTTAAAAAAATGCACAGAGATAATTTTCCACACACATTCACATTTTTATAGCCACATGAAATGCAGTTCTTCATTTATCAGTCTTTCATTATTAGCTGAAATTATTTAACTTTCCACTGTTCATTCAGTTTGGTCACTGGACACTCTGCTTACCTATGAGTTCTTCTGAAAGAATGATTCAAGTTTTTTTTTTCTTTTTTTTAAACTTTTAATTTTCTTCTTTGATGTGTAGGTTCAACTTTGCAAGAAAAAAATATTTTTGGATGCTCTGATCTCTTTTCTCTTTAAAATATAATTTTTAATTTTTTCTTTACTTTTTCACATAACCACAGAGTAATCTTGTGCCATTCTGACTGGTTCTTTTTGGACCTTAAAGGGTTTTTTTCTTGATGCCCACAAATTTTTGTTCTCTGAAAATGTAATTCTGAGTTTTGATTATGATGTTTCATGATGAATTAAACTTAGGATTTCTTTTAGTTGGAGGTCAGTGATTCTTTGAATCTGTAATTTGTTATTTACCTGTAATATGTATGCATGTATATATTTAAAAAGCATAGAAGCTATTTAAATTTTTTTTGAGTTGTGTTGATACATGTTGCTAAATACTTTTCATATTGTTCCTTTCTTTGAGTATTTTTTTCATTCTTAATCAGCTTTTTCTGTATTAATCATTATGATTTTCCTATGTAATGTCTTTACTAAAAACATCTCTGTCATCAAAATTCTGTAGGTTGAACATTATTTTAGGGATTAAGGTTGGGACTGATGAAGCCTTTGCTGACTGTACTCTCTTCTCTAGAACTGCCAGGTTGGATGAAGTCTGTGTCCCATAGAAGGGGAAGATGACCTACAGGAGGAAGAATGCTGGTGGCCATTAGAGTTATGTTTGTTTTCCACTTTCAGTAATCCCATATTTCTGGGTTCAACCCTGCTCTCTGCAAGTTGTCTTTCTTTAGTCTTTGGCTAGCCACCGGGTACTGGTTGTGGAAAGGTTTGAAGAGAGTCTCTCAGAATTTGCTAAAAGAGGCTCTCTAAAAAGTCTTTGCTTTTCACTCTTTTATCTGTTACTCCTACTGGCTACTTCTTCCTGTGTTATATTAAACCCCTTAAACCAACATACTTATAGTTTCCGCTTTTTAAAAATTTTCTTCATCAGGCCATACACTTCTCCACATTCTCATCCTTTTATTCCTTTTGAGTGTAGGGGTTGCCCTGATTCATAAGTTTTAAACTTCCCTGGGAGCAAGGGAGTTAACTCTGAAATTTAGTACCTAACACTGCAGGAGTTAGGAGGGACACCAGGTCAAGCCATAGTTGTTAGAAAGGGATGAAAACTCGGGGGTGTAAGAAACTAGTGTGCCAGGACCTCTACCCGCCTTGTGTATGGGGACCTATCTCCTTATTCTCAAGAGTAAGCTAAGGGATTAACCTGATATCTAAAATTATGGCAGCTATAAGGACAACAGGGTCATCCAGGGTCCATGTGTAGGAGATGGAGAAATCCAGGGGGCAGAAACACAGTAGGAACACCAGGAATAACGGGCTGCTGGGGTGATATTTAATGTTTTTTTAGTGAGAATTGTGAAAGGTTCTTCCAGTTCTCCTCTTCCTGTTATTTCTAAGATGTTTTCATTTGGGGGTGGAGTTTGAGTTCTTTATTTTTACTATTTGTTATGATGAAGGGAGAGAAGTACCTCTCATTAACTTCATCTTCCTAGGACTCCTGGAATTGGTTTTCCAAATACTCAATTCAATCTCCTTTTAGTGATTCTTTAATTTTTGGTTCTGTTTATTTCATTCTACATCAATTCGTACCACTCTTTCCTTTTTTCTCTGAATTCCCAGCTTCTTATGTTGCAAAACATTTTATTACATTCATATACCAGATTTTTTCACCCATTTATATTTCTTCCAGTAATCTTTCGCTTCTCTTTGTAAAGTCTATGTTTTCTTTTTCTGAAGCCTTACTCTGTCAACTAGAGTAGTGGTAATCTTTCCTATTTTACTGAAGGGCCTGAGAGTGACTTTAAAAAAGAAAAGAAAATCTTACCTTCCTTCACTCTGCGTGCTTCCAGATATACTGTTCTTATCATTTGAATTTCCTGCCTTGCATCTTCTTTCTATCTGCTCCACAGACTGTTTAGAACTAGAATCTGCAGGAGATGCATGCTCTTCCACATTATTTTCTCTTGCTTTCTGAATGGAGGATCCATCTACTCCCACGTCTCTCACAGATGGCTCTGGGGATGTTTTGATTTCTGTCAAAGTCTCTTGCCCTAAGTAATCATGGTTAGCAATTGCTACCGCAGATGTTCCATGATTTGCTGTAGCTCCTGTACTGGTTCCCATGGATTTGGAAATTACCTTCAGTTTATGTGAACTTGATTTATAGTGCTTCTTTTTATGTTTAACTTTAGAATTGTGTTTTAAGAAAAATTCACAGGATTCTTGCAACACTCTTCTACTCTCACTGATGGGACTGAAGAAAAAAACCAGGAAAAGTATTAATTTGGTAAATAAACATTAAATATTATTATAAAAGTAAAAAATATAACATATATCTTTTATAAAGAAATGCTATGCATTCAAAATCAAAGTGCTAAAGTATTCAGGAAATACTACAAATAATCCACAAAATCCAGGATTACAAATATAGTTGGTACATTTTGAGTGAGTACATTAAAGATCAACAAAGCAAAATCCTAATTGTGTGTGAGTTGTTACCTTTGTCTATACTCTGGAGGGCCTAGAAAATCAAGCCGGTGAAGGCAGTAAGATGAGAATGATAAATTGTAAATTGGCCCCAAAACCCCACAACCTGTTTATCTTTATTAAAAATCAAATAAGCAAGCCAACAGCATTTAATCTTCATAATGGGCATTTAGAAAAGTCAAAAAAGATTATGGAATGAAAGAGCTGTATTAGTGGTCTTGTTTTCAAAGTTAGGAAAAAGTATAATAAATCAAGATGTCATTAATTTCAATTCTATTAACTTGGAATTTCCAAGAATCACAGAACTGAAAGAGATCTCAGATGCCATTTGTCTAATACACCGCTGAACAATAGTATCAACAAGATGGCAACAAACCTCTGCTTTAATACCTCTAATTAGTTAAGGAGAACTTTTACTTTTAGATACTTAAAATATTGAAAAGTTTTCCCCATATGCTGAGTTAAAACTTTTTACTCATTACACCTAATTTTATTCTCTGGGGCTAAGACATCTACTATTTTTCCCACATGATAAACCCTCACATACTTGAAATCTCCATGCTAAATTTTTACTGGTTCTTTCAAGCCATTTTCATATGGCACAGCTTCTAGTATTCTCCAGTCCTGGATATCCTCCTTTGGTCATATTCCTGCTTGTTAATATATCTTTAAAACTATGACACCCAGAACTGAATAGGATACTACTTATTTTAACAGTTTGCTTACAATTCCAAGTAAGCTCCTTTGTTCAAGAAACTTCTCTATTTAGGATTCCTACAAATACTGGGCTAAATAAATACTCCCTTCTACCATGTAATTTAGGAAAGTTTTACTATATCTAATAAGATACAAAGGCAAAATTCCAATTTGAGAATTATCACCTGCTTCTACCCTGTAAAAGAAATAGTATCTGTAAAGCTTTTGCTTGCCTGACAGTATTCCTAACATTATTCTGAAATGCCTTGTGCTACATAAGATAAAAAGCTTTGTCATGGCCATAGAGGTTTAGGCTGTATGCTAAAGGACCATTTGACAAGCAAGGCACTGACAAATCAAAAAGTCAAAATGCTCTTAAGAGAACATCCAGAAGTGGAAAATAAGCAATAGTATCTCATCTCTCCAATAATTAAAGAACTGGAACATCCAAAACAGAGATCAAGAAGTGAGATCATAGATAAGACTCTATAAGAGAGTATAAAATAACTAAAGGACAACTCAAACTTGTCTTTGTTCATAGATGAGGAGTCATTCACTATTGAGTAACCATACTCAAGGGCCAAAGGCAGCCATGGATATATATCCTTGTGGAACAAAAAGTACAAATAAATATGTGCATGGAGTCATCTCTGTGCTAAGGGGAACACAGTGTTTATTACTGAGTGGATCTTGAAGACAGCTGAGACTGATAATCGTATTTGCCTTGGAACATCTTGACGCCATAGCTGGTCATCATATAGGTGCTATGACCCAGCCGTAGCCACCTCAAAACCACAAGGGAAAAGTAAAAAGTGGGAAAATCACTTGCCTCATTCTGAACACTTAACATAGCTTAAGATCCTATTACTTTTTTTGACTACCCTATAACACACTAGACTTATATTCAATTTTCTGGTCACTAACCTTGGTTCTTTTTCACATGACCTGTTTTCTAGCTGTAACTTCCCCATATTTGTACAGTTGAATTTCTGTTACCAAAGTTTGAAATGGAGATATATGTAAAGTCTAACACTTGGGTTCAGAGACTATCTTCAAATATTTAATATGAGGGGGAGAAGAAACTGAGTCATCTGAAAAAGACCTGAGGTTTTTAGTGGATAGAAAGCTCAATGTGTCAGCAGCGTAACACAACCGCCAAAAGAAAGATAACATGATTCAAAGGCTACATTAAGAAAACAGTAAAAATGGACTTGATATAAGACAAAATGCTTAAAATTAGAGTTAACAATGCCAGACAATTAGAAAATCTGAGAGAGGTAGCATGTTGTCCTTAAGTAAACAGGACCTGGGTTCAAGTCCTGTTTCCAACAAATGTTAACTGTATTCCACTCAACAAATCACAATTTTTCAGTAACCTAAGTAACTTTCAAAGATTATAATTTGTAGAATAGTTGATGACCTATAATGGTAGAAGAAGTCTCATAGCGTGCTTCACAATGAAATCACAGGTGGGGATCATAAATGCTCACTGATTGGCTGATACAGGATTAAAGATCTCAAGTTAGAAGGCTACCTATTTCAATCCCTTGAGGGGATTATACAGTTTATGTATTACACAGAGGAAGAAACTGAGTCTCAGAAAGTTTAAGTGAACTGTCCCTATCAAAACAAAATACAGCTTTAAAATTGAAATGGGCTACTTTAGGAGGTTGGGAAGTTCTTCTCATTGGAAATGTACAAGCAAAGGCTGGCGTGACCATAACTAGAAGTACTGCAGTCAGTTCTAGAAATGACATTAAATGACACTGACAAGCTGGGAAGTATCCAGAGATGGGCAGCTGAGAAAGTGTAGTTGAATATGTGCACAGACACAATGGAAAAAAAGCTGGGTTGAATGGGAAAAGGACAGGCGGTTGGATTGCTTTTCGGAAAATGTATAAGGCTTTAATGGTCTCCTTTCACTGAAACAAAGATTCTCCTGGAAATTAAGCAATATTATAGTTTTCAGAGAATTAAAGCTGTGGTTATAGAAAAGAAAATGAAGCCGAATATGGTGAGTATGAACATGCTGTGATATATTATCAAAAAGTAGCATAAAACATACAAGAAAGATGAGTGACTAGAAAAGGAGGCAGGAGCAGCAATGGAATAAGAGCAGAGGACACTAACTAACTGATGGTCAATGGATGTACTTCACTGATATTTCCACAATGAAAAGAGTTTAAATAATGCCCCAAACATGAGGAAAGAACCCCTTTCCCTCACAAGAGATGGGAAAATACGGACAAGCATCAGAGAAGGTGAGATAGTGTGGATAGTTTTGGACCTACATATTTGAAAATGGTACCAACATTTATGAAATCATACTGATATCAATTTTATGACATTTAAGAAACTGTAGGTACCAAAGAAAATATAAAAGAATAAGAATCTTCACCCCAAGAGCCCAAGTTATGTACTAAAGGGTAGGAAATATAAAAGTGACACAAATAATTTGGTCCTACTAATTATTATGTGGGTGTCCTTCAATGGCTTCTGTGGGCCTTAGTTTCCTCATCTAAAAATTAAGATTAGATTCCTTAACATCAACCAAAACAGGATCACCACAATGTCACACCAGTACTTCAGCACCTGATTGTTATGTAAGGATGTGGAACTGTAAGTCAAAAAGATTAGATCTGGAAGAGTGGGTGGGCCTGACACAGAGAAGACATCTCTGCTGGTGATGATAATTTAAAAGACACTAAAGAAACAGGGAAAGATTTCAAAAGAATGGCAAAGAACACTGACAACATTAAATCAAAAATGTGAGAAGATCTTGACTACTACTCCATATACTTAATTTCTCCTTTGCATACCTTTATGAGAATAATATGTGCCTGTTTGAAGGGTATCTGATGAAAAAAGGAAAGGAAAAGTCAGGCTTTCAATAATGATTTTCTGTAATAAACTACTACACCTTTACAGGCACACAAGGGACTGAGAAATACAGGCAACACAAGCTTCTGTTGTGTTTGATTTTAAAAATAGCATTGGATTCAATGGAGCTGTCTTGAGTGCTGTCTTCAAATATGGTGTTTGCCATGCATACATTCTGAACACACAAAAAGATCATGTAAGATTGACAACAAACTGTAAGAGATAACTTTATAAAAATCCTAAGTATTAACATTAAGTGAAGCACAAATTAGGGAGATATCTCACTAAAGATACATACACCAGTGTGATGAAGGGAGGATGTCTTTACAATAGGGAGGGTAAGATTCTCTAGCTCAGCACAGAACCCATACGGGGTCGTGAAAAATTTGGCAGCAAAAAGGTTTCTGAACATGCAACAATCAACAATTAATTAAAAATCAAATACATAACAAATCCAAGGTGTTTCTGGCAGCACTTGCCCATGCTGCATCAGCCTTGGTTTTGAACACAAAGCATGTGCACTTTGCACTGTGCATGCAATGTCAACGAATGCTGCCAAAATGCAGAAAGGGGTGTAGAAAACATTTATGAAGCTCCACTCTACTTGATAGGCTTGGAGATGCCATTATGCTAATTCTACCAAGACCCAGAACGCTACAGGCCCTCTCCAATGAAGAGGAAGTCAAAATGCACATATATTGCCCTGGTGATGGCATAACCAGATAAAAAAAGATTACAGATTTAGAATTGGAAATTAAACACATAAGTTCACAGATTTAGAACTGAAACTAGTCCAACCTCCAATGAACCTACCCCTTTTTATAGAGGGGTAAAGTTCAAGCCAATCTAGTATCTTTTCTAAGAAAACCCCATGGGGTCATGAAGGGTCGGACATGACTGAAATGACTGAACACAAAAAAAGTGATGTCTAGAGAGTTGCTTTATGTCACAGAGATAACAAGGGGGAAATATAGATTTGAATCCATGTTCTCTAACTCCAAGTTTAGCATTTTTTCCAACGTACCGTACTACAGATAGGGTCAGATCACATTGGGAATACTGTGCAGAGCTTTCAGTCAACTTATTCCCTGCTGCATATACCCATCTTTGTAACAGCAATATACTATAACTGATGATAGCATATGTCTGCAAAAAAAGAAAATGGAACACTACAGTCTTAGAAGAATCATAACCGTAGGTGATTCAAATGGCAATGGGAAGCATAGCGGGTGTTGGCTCCAGTTATATTGCCAATGACAACTTGAATGCAGAAGTGCCGTAACACTCATCACGTAATACATATATGACCAGAAAAGGAGAGTAAGTGGTCATGTAACAGGAATAAGTGAAAACAGATGGGATAACCTGAATACTAGAATGGTAGCCACAATGTGGTAAAAGAAGTAGAAGAATACTTCCCGTCAGTTAGGTAGAGTTTTTAAGGAGTATTTATAGATAAAAAAAAAGCAGACAAGAAGTACATAGGATGAGGTGTGGAAAGAATGCATCCTCCTCCAGTGGCAGGAGTATTCACCTCAAAGAGATTTTAAAAGTGAAGTAAAAGTCAGTTGTCTTCTGAATTCAAACAATAAATATTTGAGTACCGTTATATGCAAGTTATGATGCTATTATAGTATTTTAGCTATATTAACATATTTTCATAATCTACTGACATGCTAGCAGCATGATTATGAGAAAGTCACTTAATTGCAGTCTCCTCTAAGTTATAGATGAACTGGTGACCTGCATGGGTGGAAGGAATTCCCACACTGGGAGTCAAATAAATATAATCATAGGTCCAAAAATTTCTCCTAAAGTAACGTTTCATTGCAAAATCACCTACTCAACTTCAGCAGTAAACTGCAACATACAGGGCTGGCAAACATTACATTTAACTCTGAAAACAAGATTACTAGGCTCTAGCTTAGCATTTATATGTGTGTTAATCTCCAAACTGTATTTTTCTTTTTACTGTTTCCCTCAGCAAATGGTGACATTACAAATTGTTCTTTTAAAAGAAAACATGACTTACAAATATAGTCAACTGAATTATGCATTCACAAATGAGACAGCTCACACAAAATTCCACATGGCAAAAGTTGGAATTAAGAAAATATGGCTTATCCTTTCCTTATTTAGCATTTTCTCCTTAATATTCTATACCTGTTTGATACTATGAAGGATACTAAGTTCTGAAAACATAATTCCCATTAATTGACAATAATATACATTAGAGGGGTCAAACTACTGTCTACTGTGGCAAGTAGCAAACTTACTGAATACTTATTTGAACCAGATTAAAATGTAATTGGGAATTTTGCAACAAAATAAAAATATAATATAGATAATATTAATTTGTTGTTATTTCAGTCAATATGCCATCCTGCAATCCGTTTCTACTTGAGTTTCACAACTCAGATCGTTTTTTCTGCTTAAGTTTTTATCTGTCCTTCAAACTGGCAAAAGCAATTTTAGATTCCTTAAAAATGTTCAACTTATTTATCCAAACAAAGCATTCAATTAAGCCAAACTGTTGCTTGAAAAAAGCAATAAATAAAATTTAATATACCAAACATGGTAGCTTTATGTTGAAACCAAATAAATATTCTTTTTACGGGATGGCAATGGATCTAGATGTGTCATTTCATTAATGCGGACTACCAATGGCAACTCCTTTGTAACTTACTGTTTTAGTGGGCAAAGAACTTGTCCAAGGTCACACATCTTAGATCTGCCTTCCTAATTACAACACTGGTCCTTCTAGCCTCTACGCTATACTATGTTACACTATGTTAAACTGTATAGTTTGGAAATATTAAAAAGTAATGAACAAAAATAAGTTATGCACATATTTCTATTTTTTCCAAAATTTTAAGTTTCTAAATTGTTAGCATTTTTTAAATATGGTATTTTCTTTTTGAAAATTTTCTTCAATGAGATTTTCTTTCATCTCAAAAACCCAGAACTTGACTGATTTTACAAAAGCATGTGAAAAAAGCTAGTTCATATTTTTAGATTACTGCAACAAGTAGTTTATTCCAAATACCCAATAAGTAGAGGATATTTATGTGTTTTATATAGAAACCATAAAAATAAGATAAACCAAAGAAAAAGCACTGTGAAAACACACACAGCAGGTCTTTAAAAAGAGGGCTACATATTTAGTAAGGAGAAGGCTCAACAAAACAATAAGAACTTAATTAAGAGGACATGATTAATTTTTTTTTTGACTCTGAGGGTGCTACTGATACCCTAAGAAAAAGGGATATTTGGCAAAACATATTTAACCAGAATTCCAATGGAGACAGTGAAGCAGCTAAAATGACATAAAGAAAATAAACACCTCATTTGAGGTTTACAACAAATATGTGTTACAACTGTTACAAAAAACAACAAATCAAAATTTCTAAGTGACAGAAGCTTCCATTCCTTGATTGAGTGCCCATTAATTTCAAACAATATTTGATATAACAAAATTCCAGAATAACAAAAACTTTTTGTTCCTTGCTTTTTGCTGTAATTTATTTCCCAGGCCTTCTTTGATCATTTAAATCCTATCTTCTTTGAAGGAAGCTTTTTCGGATCTCACCGGGGCCAGGGCCTTCCCTTCTTGAGATTAATTTCCATCTACTTTGTACATACCTTATATTTGTCTAGTTATTTTTCACTTATGTTCTCCATTAGAGACTAAGTTCCCTGAGAGCAAGAACTGGTTTTTCTGCCTTTGTATTCTCAATATTTAGCGCAGTGTGAGGCACACAGTAAGTGTTTAATAAATGCTTGTTGGCTAGCTGCCAGTCTGCACATTTCAAAGTATACAATGAACTATGTCATGTTTAGCTATTAAAATACACACATAAAAAGAGAGAATTACAGTTTTAAAGTATCTCTTACTCTCTCTTGCGATTTCTGTTGAAGAAACTGGCCCATTCTGTGCAGGTCTTTTTGCTTCCCACCCAGAAGACTGCAGAGATTCCAACAATCAGTGTCATCAGGTACTTTATCATAAACAACGCCAGTTCTGGACGTGCTAATGTTTTTGCCTAATGAAGAAAATCAGAGAAATGGAATCAGTTTTACAGCACTGATTTTGAAAGGATGCAAAAGCTTTAGATATAGTTTAGCTGTTTAACTAAAGCATCTATAATATGAGGATAATAACAGCACCCAGTTCCAGGGTTGGTACAAGGATAACAATATAAAACTTTAAAGAATTTTGTAAATCTTAAAGGTCTAAATACTGGTTATTATATAAAACTAAATGTTATATTCATTGTGAAAGAAAATGATATAGAGATAAACAGAATTTAAAACATAAGATTCTTTACTGAATCTATAAACAGACTAACATGGAAGATGTGTCTCTCAGATATGGTGCTTCAAGAGAAAAAGATTGAAATTCATTTTTAGAAAAAGCTTTATAGTATGATCTGTTTTCCATTTCCATTTTCCTCCCTATTTCTGGAGGGGAAACTTGTGGTAGCCATAATACCTAGCTCTTTAAATACCTGTTTATAGTTAATTCCTGGTTTTTAGATTCAGTTAATGCAAATAACAATCTCAATATTTAGAGAGGGAACAAGATAAGTAAGAAGTACCACTGTCTTGCCTGGAAAGGTTTTATTTTAAAATCAGAGATAAGAAATGGGCAAATCTTCTACAGAATTTCAAGTTCAAAGTTTCATCATGACCTGTTGAAGCTTTTAGTCACTGAAAAACCAAGTAATATCAGTAAGAAAACAGGTTAAACCATATTACAATATTCCTATTCTAAACTGTCTACTTCTAGTTTATTTCCATCTTAAGAGGTATGATTGGTCACACTAGTTTATGGATTATACTTCGTTTAACATAATATAACATAACACTGACACTCAGTAAGTGAGAACAAGCTGAAAAGAATCAAACAGAAAATGGAACTCTGAATTTTTGCTCCTAAGGTAGAGTTTAAGTTTTTAGCAGAATGAGTATTTCCCTTCAGTTTACACAAAAGGTTTAAGAATATATAGCAAAACTCCACTTTAATATATTAGCTGGATTTGGTGGTACCAAGAGCTAAACCATAAAACACAAAACATAAGGTAAAATTCAATCATAATTTGGTTTGCCTATATGCAGGTGTTAGTTATATTTGCCAAAGCCAAATGGGTTCAAATGTGTTTATCCACTGACCAAATGATACAACAGTTGGCAAATTATTTATTACATATTAATTCCTATTTGTGTGTTCATCCTTTATTGCAGAAGACCATGCCATCAGAGAAATGATGACATGACTTGCACTTGACTTTGTTTTGAGTGAGGGAGGGCTGTGCAGGTCACCAGCCTCACTTCTCCTCCAGAGCCATTTGAATCTAGTGACCAGATATTCATCAGGATGATTGGAAATGACCCAGGATGAGGCAATTGGGGTTAAGTGACTTGTCCAAGGTCACACAGCTAGAGTGTCAAGTGTCTGAGGTGAGATTTGAACTCAGGTCCTTCTGACTCCTGCACTGGTGCTCTATTCATTGCACCCATCTAGCTGCCCCTAATTCCTATTTAAGAAGGAAGGAAACAAGAATATATTAAGCATCTATTTCAGGTTAGGCATAATGCTAAGTGATTTACAAATAAAATGTCACTGGATCCTCACAACAACCTGGGAAAGTAGGTGCTATTATTATTCCAATTTTAAAGCTGAGGCAAACAGAGGTTAAATAACTTGTCATATGATAATAAGTGTCTGAGGCTGAATTTGAACTTGGTTTTTTCTGACTCCTGGATAAGTATTATATCTAATGCTGTCTCTAGGACAGTATTTAGCACAGCTCATTCCACAAACTGCTTGATTTAAAAGACTATGTTATCACTTGTTTATTACTTTAATACTTCTAGGACCTATGATTTTATTGGTACAGGGATTCCTTTCACTGATGCAGATTACTACACCTAAGTAGGCAGTGTTAAGAATTGTCAGGGTTAAAAGACCTATCTTCCTATGGCTAATACACCAATAGGCCAGATCTCAGAATGTATCTAAAATGGTCCTCAGATGACAGGGCCCATACACAATGCCACAATGCCTAGCTTAGTAGGACTTGTCAAAATTTGGATTTCATGGACATAGTCTTCAAGAATTCAGGGCAATGTCTCACCATAATAAGGCATCAGAATAGGACTTTAGTGGAAGTATATTAATATTATGTACTATAAAGTTCCACACTGATGCTTCACTGAGAAATGAAGATGACTAGATCTTTGAAGACTATGGTAGTAGAATGCCAAGGTCTGGAAAGTCCTAACAAATTGGAAAGGCTTTGGCTACAGCCTAAGTAATTGATGAACTTTGCGCCTATCATCAGGGGTCCAGTCTAGCTGCATTGAGACAGGTAGAATCTGACTTTATCAAGTAGTGAAAGATTTCTGTTCACAGAAAAATCTGGTAGGTATGGTGGGCTTATGGACTGTATCAACAGAAGGAGTACTTATGCCAGTGAATTCATGGATTTGAAGTACTAGATGTAACATTAATCCACAGAGGGGAATATACATGGTATCCCCAAAAGTCTCAATGCTATTTTTAACATTAGTAGCTCAAAGCTGCACTGAGATTTCTGGAACAGAACTGTTGGCATATGAACTAAATTTCTATGGAAAATATTGTGAACAGTTATGCTTATAGAATTATATTCAGAAATTTAAAAATCTTAAATCTTAAAAACTTTTATAAATAAATCTGACCAAAATCATAATAAGTGAAAAAAAAATTATAAGCTCTTTGAAGACAGGAATCATGTTTTGTTTAAAATCTGTATTTTCCCAATGCCTAACAGAGCTTTTACACAGTGGATGCTTAATCAGTGTTTGCTGAATAAATGGAATTTTAAGAAAACTGAAACCATGTTTTATTTCAAATGGTGTATGTTTCCTGTTAGGAAAAAGCAGACTGATTTAGCCATATTTTATTAAAGTTACGTTTTTGAAGAATATTTTGTGAGAAATTACAAGGTGATAAAAAAGAAATTCACTAAGACCACAACTTAAAGTACTGATTCTTTTTTACTGAAAGAAAATTCAAATTTAACTCACATCTCTGCAATGACTACTCTCCATCTCCCCTCACCTACCACACCTAACCACCACCTTTTCCCTGTCTTTCAACTAAGCATTTAGCTTCTGACTCTATCCTTAATCAGATCAACCAGCTTGCTTTTGACACTCAATATCTATTTTTAAGAAGTTCTCAATGTGTTAATTTATATCTCAATGGGTGAAAAAACAGGGGGAGATGAAAAATTATGTAACCTTGAAATTGTGCCTTAATGAATACAGAAGTATTACTAATGTTGAATTTCCAAATCTGAAATATTAAATATCCTCAACGAAGAAATTATATTTCAGTGAATATAATCTTCCATATCAGTAAAATAATCCATATGGTTGTTTTTACCTGATGGGGGCATGGGATGTGGTATCGATGGCAATGGTCAGAGACCCACGTTGTTTCCCAGATAATCCTGTATATCTGCTCGTAGACATAACATCCAAGAAGTGTCACTAGTGGAACAAGGTACAAACCACTGAAGACTCCAATTCTAATCATAAATTTCTTGAGTTTTTCTTGGTTTCTTCCATCATGCTGTATAACTTGCCGTACATGATTTAAAGAAATAATACCAGCTAGAAGAAGAGATAACCCAACAAACACACAAAGGCACAGAGGCAACAAAACAAAGTATCGAGAAGCATAAAGGTCATAAAGGCCAACAAAACAAACACCACTGATATTGTCCCCTTCAACTTTGTTCATAGCCAGAAGCATAACTGTCAAGAAACCAGGCATCCCCCAAGCAACTGCATGAAACCATACAGCCTTTTGTTCAATTGCCTCACAACTCCACTTTCTTCCTGCAGCCAAGAACCAAGTAATAGTAAGAATCACCCACCATACAGTACCTGCCATTGTGAAAAAATACAAAAGCATAAAGAGAACAGTACAAGCCTTATTCTGGGAACCCAAAACAACTGTTTCACCAACCTCTAGTTTTTCGTCTGCCTTATTACATGCTGTGCTATTGCCTAGCAAAAATCCAATAAAGTACATTAATGATACAATGCTGTAACAGACAGAATAATATATGATTGGTCTTTCTGGGTACCTAAATCTTTTAACATCAATTAGGAAAGTCAGAAAGGTAAATAAAGTTGCACAGAGGCAAAATATTGAAACAATTCCAATGAAGCTTTTTGCAAATTCCAATTCATCATTTTTGAAATACATGTTGGGGCATGGAGGTGCACACTGGTCAATTCCAAGAAATTTGTAGCCTTGTCCACCAGATGTCTTCAAATGCCTTGGACACCAAAATCCATAGTCTCTTTGAACCTGTTCTGGTGTTTTCGGTGGGTCATGAAACTTGGTGGTAAGGTCAGAAGCGACTGGAGCAGTGTCATCACAGTATTGCAATCTGCACAGATTATATGACTTGTTAAAATGAACTTCAACTATTCTACAGATTATATACTTTAACACAATACTTTTGAAACTTAAAACATAAATTTGTTTCAATTCACAATTTGCTATATGAGCTAAACTAAATCACAGGATAAAATTAGCATCAATTAAAAATTTTATCATAGCAAAGGTGTTACTGCTTACGAGTAAACACTGCAAATATGTATTGAAAAAAATTGGCACATTTATGAATTATAGCCTCTTTTTTTAAAAACACTTAAAGAGACTTTAAAGAGATATCACCATTAGACTTAATCCCCAAGGAGGTTATCAGCAAGAGGAAAGTCTCCAATATATACCCAAATAGTTACAGTAGTACTTTCTGTAAAAGCAAAGCTTTGGAAACATTGTACTGGGAAATGGCTAAGTAAATTATTGGACATGAATGTAATAAAATGTTACTAAGCTCTAAGAAATGACAAATATGATGAATACAGAGAAACATGAAGCAATGTAAAATGAATCAAAGCCAAGAAAACAATAAATGACTATACCAATATAAATGGAAAGACACAAAAAAAGATAAAATGGATGTTTCAAAATTATAAAGAACAAGTGTGGCTCAAAAGAAGAGATATGAGAATACATCCCAGTCTCTACCCTTTTGAAGAGGCAGGAGGTCCATGACTGTGATACACTGTACACTTTCAGACTTTTTCAATTTTGCTGATTTTTCCCTCTTTTTTTGTCTTAAAAAATGTTATATTGGATGACTCTTTCAGAGGGGAAGAAGAGGAAAACCTTGGTGACATAAAAAAACACCAATAAGAAACTTATTTAAAAAACACTTAAAGGGACCCTCAAGACTAAAAGGATGCAAGTTTTGTCTACTAACTATGGGTGTCCTCCAAGGCTCTCTCCTAGGCCCTCTTCTCCCCATATATTATTTTACTCGGTGATTTTATCAGCTTCCATTCAATTATTATCTCTATGCAGATGTTTCTCATCTCTATACTCCCTGGTGCCCCATTATTCCTCTCCCTTTTCAGCTTCTTTTTGTATGTTGATGGTCTTTCTTTTCGAAACCTTAGAAAGGTCAAGGTCATCCACTGCATCTGAAGTCATCACCAATCACCTTGACTTTTGTCTTGCTGGATTTCCAGTGACTGGAGGAAAGGATGATGACTGAACAGTTCTGTCTTACTTAAATCCAATTCATGAGCAAGTTGAGACATCACCCTTGTGTTGTCATTGGTCTTCTCTGAGGACCAACCATCACCCACACCAACACTACTACCAACGCTCTACTGACCTTCATTTTCACATTTTCAACTGCCTATTCCATAGATACCTTAAACTCAACATGCCCAAAAGTTGAACTTGTTACCATTTCTCCAAAATCCTACCCTCTTACTAACACTGCTAATACTGTAAAGGACACCCACTACCATCCTTCCAGTCACCCAGGTTTGTAACTTAGGTGTCACCTGGACTTGCAGGTCTGACCAAATATTACTTGGATGTATTACAGCTCCCTTCTATATATCAGCTCCAGATCTACCATCTACCCAAACCAAAACAAAACAAAAAACAATCTTAAATCCTGCCAGAAAACCAAACCAAGTCAAAAACAATCTCCACACGCCTGGAATTGAGATCTCTTGAGAATACATATGATCTAAAATCTTATTAAACATTATTTCTCTCAATATTTCAAATTCATAAGTAGCTATCACAGCTATCAAAAGAAAGTAAACTCAGTTTATAAGTACAAAAATACTATTAAGAAATTTATTACTACATTTTAGGAGACAAATATTGCAGATATCAATTTAAAGAATTTAATTATGTGTAATTTAATTATTTTTAAGACAAAACACTTACATACACCTCAAACAACTAAGTGCTAGAGAGCTAGTTGGTCTAAAATTAATGTATATATGTATGTATAGATATATAAATGTGTATATATATATGTATGTACATACATTTGCACACATGTACATTATATGTATATAAAAACATGTTTTACACACACACACACTCCCACAATTATATCTATTCCTTTGCCTTCTCCCTTTGACCTTCTCTCTGCACTCAGACTGTTCTAGAACCCATTCAGACAGCTGGATGGCAGCTATTGCTTCCTACCCTGGATATGCTGTACCCCTTTGTCTTCCTCCTTGTCTGTGCTGCTTGACTGCTCATAAGGTTTGAATGATATGGGAGCCAACAATTTGATTCTTTCTGATGAGATGGAGGCTCACTAAGCCTTAGTCTCTGGCTGGCCACTGTCTTCTATTATCTGCCCTGCCTTTCTGTAGTATAATCCTTCAGGCATTGTCACCTCAATTTCTTAAGTAACTTAAGGATCTCTGAGCCTTGCCATCTGTCCCATCATTGCACCCTTAGGACTTCCAGGACTTTCCATCTGCCCTACCACTAATCTTTGTGTTATGTGTTCTCTCTCCCAATTAGTGAGATTCCTAAGGGTAAGGAGAGTGTACCTATTTCTTTTTGCATACTATTGCTTAGCACAGTGGTTGGCACTTAGTATTTAATGTTTTTCATTCAATCATGTCTAATCTGAAGACTGAAGCATTTGAAATTACCCTAAAATCAATCTACAATACAGTATTTTAGGTTCTCTCCCCACTTTTCTCCTCAGCACTGAAAGTTTTATGTTAAAGATTTGCTTCACATGATATATTATACTTCTTTTGTTTTGTTTTGCAAAGGAAATAGGATCCACCTATGTTGCAGCAAACTTATATGACCCACATTTTTACTACTGTTTTTGCAGCACCTGAAAAGTTGGATTTGAGTCCTGCTTCTTCTACGTCCTAATACATTTTGAGTCACATAACCTTTCTGAATTTCAGTTTTCTCATTTGTAAAAGGAGGCCATTGTATTAGACGATTTCTAAGCCCTTCTAAGTCTAATATACATTGGTTCTATGGTATTAATGTATATATGTACATACTAAACAATGTGATTTTTTTATCTATTTTGTTCCATTTTTGATAATCAATCATAAGACTATTTTAGACTACTGAATGGCTTAATATGGTTCATAGTATGTGCTCCTAAGACACAAAAGGTCTGTCAGAGAATCAAAGAACCTCTGAATTGGAAGGGAGCTCAGAGGTCATAAGCACAATTAATCTCCTTGATAATATCCCCGAGAAGGAGCTGTCAAAGTTTTCTGAAAGTCCTCTACAGAGAATAAAACCCACAATATCCTCAAGCAGCCTATTTCACTTTTGGAACTAATTGTTAGGAAGTCATTCATTACATTGAAACTAAATCTGCATCTTTGTAACTGCCATCCATTGTTCCTGGTTCGGTTGAGATAAGAGAGTGAAATTTAAGTTTAATTTGAATATAAAGTTCTGAACTGAATATATAGGACATATAATCCTATTTGGGAAGCCATTATAACTCAGAATATTTCACTATGGCATTCAAGAGCTTATTACATTTCTAAAACATTAGAATTTTATGTAACCGGCAAAAAAAAAGTTGCAAAGCATTTATCAAGTGACTAGGAATGATATTATTCTAAAAATTTTTGTAAGATTAAAATTTAATACAAGATCTAGAAATCAAGTGATAAATTTGCCTTAAACAGAATATGTTTTTCAATTTTATTTGTCCATAGTACTTTATTTTAGGAGGTATGGCCACTTAGAGGACACGTTTATGAATTATGTGTACTTACTATATAGTGATTCCAAACTATGGTTTGGAGAAATTGGATGATGTCACCAACGGTATTCAACAAGATATAGGTCTACTGTCTAAGTCTTAAACACCAGTTTTGTTGATCTTAAGAGAAAATGAATCATAAAAGTGATATGAAGAACTTTCTAACAGATTTTATGTATGTGTTGGCAAGGAACATGCAGTATACCACAATCAAACCATTCAGTATCAAAACTCCAAAAATTGATTAAGGTTATTACATTAAAATTTTTTATAAACTTAATAACTATTCACTAAAAAAAACAAATAAATATGCAAAGTAAGAAAAACTCATAAAGCTATTTTACATATTGCATCAAACATCACACAAGATAGAAAGAATTTAATAAATAACCAAACAAATGTATTTGCTCTTGCTCCCTTTTGAGAATACTTTAGTTTTAACTTCTTTGTTTTTGCTCTCCTCTTATTTTCTACAACAATTCATCCACATTCCACAACTTGCCATTTTACAATGGAGCAATATATTGCTTTAAGAATGAATATCCAATTAATTATCCAAATGATCAAATATAAACAGCATGAAATGGTGGCCACCAGGTTTTAGACATGGAAAAATAACAGAGAGGCAATCTATCTTTCCTTCATCTATACAACAAACTTGTCACAAACCTTCAGTTACGGCTAAGGTATTGGCATTAAAATAGCTAAAAATAGTACCATACCTGCTGCATTCAAGCTCCTCAGGCCATGTGATCCCAAAAGTGTCAATTAATTGTTTACAATCAGAGTATACTCTCTCACAAAATTTTCGACAAGGAGGAACGACGTGAATTTGTTCAGTGCAGGCTGGCACAAAGGCGTTACAGAGGAAAGTGTCAACATCTGGTGAACAGTGGAGGTTTGCTAGAGGGAGAAAAGGCTTTCCACAAAAATAAAGAGATCTGGTTAGAAATCCTTTTAAAGACATCCTTAATACCTGTTTAAAGTAATTTTTAATCTTTCCTCTATGTAACTGTATGTTAAAGAAATGATACATTCACTTAACCCGTCTTTAATTCAATAACTATTTGTACAAATGGAACATTTTGTTTTTGCTTTTTATCTAACCACTCTACTCTTTCTGAGAAGAAAAAAATCTTTCTTATATCGAACTATTTATTTTGGAATGTATACAGAGGAGAAAAATGGAGGGATGAAAACCATTATCATTGGATTAGCTGAAGAAACTAGGTGTATTCTGACTGAAAGTGAGAAAATTTAGGGAGAATAAGATAGATATGCTTCAATTATTTAAAAGGTTGTCAGGCTGATGTCAATAGGGGTCAGGGTTTTTTACACTGGCCCCAAACTTTAATTCAATTCAAAGAACATTCATTAAACAGGTACTGATAGATGATAGGTTTAAAAGACAAATAGTCTCCTTGGCACTTAATAGCCTGGTAGTTTACAATCTAGTTGGTTAAGAGCTTTCCCAATAAATTCAGTGAGGTAAAGCAAAGTTTCATCCATTCTCTCCTGTTATTTATTCTAGAAATAGTAGGGTGGCAATAAAACAAAAGAAAGAAATCAAAGAGACATAAATACTAGTAAAGAGGTGATAAGATTATAGCTGTTTCTAAATGAAGTTTTACCTAAAAAACCCAGGAAATCAGAAAAGAAACATTAATGATATCAAGAAATGGCTAGCTGGCATTTATATACTGCTTTAAACTGTGCAAAGTGCTATCTGCACTTTGATCTCATTTGATCCTAACAATCCTGGGAAGTAGGTGATAGTTTATTCTCATTTTCACAGATAAGGAAACTGAGGATGATATTGATAAAATAACTGCCCAGGGATCAGAGAACCAGTAAGGGCTTCAGGCAGGATTTGAATTCAGGGCTTCCAGATTTCAAGTCCTGTGCTACTGCGCATCACTAGCTACCTAAAGTAAAAGTAAAGTAACAAGGAATGAAAAATTCAAAATAATCAACATTTCTTTATAGAAAGAACAAAAAACAAGGAGGAAATAACAATGATAGCTGGCATCTATCCAGTACCTTAAGGTTTACAAAACCTTTTTACATAGAGACCAATAAGTGGTCAGGAAGACCTGAATTAAATTTGGACTCATACACTTACTGTGTGTCTCTGGGCAAGTAGCTTAATCTCAGATTGCCTCTATTTCCTCAAATGTAAAATGGGGATAACAGTATCTACCTCCTGGGGTTGTTGTGAAGCTCAAATGAGATATTAATTTTAAAGCACTTAGCACAGTGCCTGGCACATAGTAAGCACCATCTAAACCTTAGCTATTATTATTTTATCTCATTTGACTCTGTAACAACCCTAAGAGGTAGGAGATGTTACTATATCCATTTTTACAGATAAGAAACCTGGGGCTGACTTTAATAAAGTGACTTTTTGCCCAGGGTAACAGTGCTAGTAAGTATCCGAGGCAGGATCAAACTCAGATGATTGCAGGAAAACAGAAGCATCACAGAGTAAAAAGGGAGACTTCTCTAAAAAATATCCATGAAGCATAATAGAAAATGTCTGGACAGATAACAAAATTAGGAAAAAAAGTATCATGGTGGGAATGTGCTGCAGATCACCTGGGTCAAAGGGATAAACTGATGACTAATTCTGGAAGCAGAAGACCAACTCACATGTAAGTATGATATAACAGTAATAGATTATAATTATTTGGATTATCTGTTTGAGGTATTTAAAGCATAACAGCTGATGAACTCTTGACTTGTTTTGATGAGAACTTTAATCTTTTAAATTTAATCAAGTGATGAGCTTGATTTTGACCAACATGGAAAAAGGGGTTGTTGAAAGACAAATGATAGGAACTACTGGAAGTAATCATTTCCTTTTAGAGTTTTTGACAGATAAGAAGAGGGAAGTCAAGCACAGATTGATGTATACTCTACATTTTCAGAGAGTGGATTTCAAGAGTTCAGAGAAAAGGATGGGTAGGATAGGTCTAATATGTTAAAAGTGAAGTCAGATCAAGAGGGATAAGATGCTCTCAAGAAAGAAATTCTATCTTTGTGACTGAGCACATCATCTCACCTCTCAGTGAGATGGCAACTCTCTAAGTCAAGTCAGTCAACAAGCATTAAGGGCCTAATATGTGCCAGGTCCTGGGCAAATAAAAACAACAGTCCTTGTGCTTAAGAAGCTCATAGCCTAACAAGAGAGAGAAGATGCAAACAACTATGTACAAATAATACATATTAGATGGGACCTGAAAGAAACCAGGAAAACAAGGAAGTGGCCATGAGGAAAGAGAAAACTGCAGACTTGGGGAACAGCCAGTGAAACCACACCGGTGTCAGGAGAAATGAGAGGAACAGCAAGGTTAATGTAGAAGAGGGTAGGAGGGGGAAAGATTACGAAAAACTTTAAAACACAAATAGGAATGTATACTTGATTATGCTGGTAACAGGGAACCCCTGGAGTTTACTGAATAGAGTGACATTATATAGAGTTATGTTTTAGTAAGACAAATTTAGCAAGATAAATTTGACAACTGAGTAGAGGAGAGAAATAAGACAGGGAGACTAACAGGAAGCTTACTGGAGTAGTACAGAGCATGAAGAGATGATGTTCCCCATGGTAGTGGTAGTATCAGAATAGAAAAGGGGAAATAATATAAGAGAAATGTTATGAAGGTAGAATTGGAAGTAACTGGCAACTGATCTCATTTAGAGTAAGATAGTAGAATGAAGTTGATACCTAGATTGCTAGCCTGGATGACTGGAAGGATAGTGGTATCCATGCAAGTAATAGAAAAATTGTTGCACTGTGATCAAGACATACGTATATGTAATATCACTCTCTGAAAAGTCAACATCCTATTACCATGACAGAGGAAAAGACTGAATAGCCCCAATTGTTGTAGTCACTAAAGTTCTTTTTTATTCTATCCTACAACTCAACTGGATCCTCGGGAATGGTTGACACATAGGTGAGTTTGTTCAAAGAGATCTACTAAGTATGCTTTCACTAGCTTCCTGGAGAGTTCCAGTAGCAGGAGTTTGGACCCTTACAATCTTTCACTAATCTCTGGAAAAGAAATTTCCTGATTAAAATTCAATCGATTTCTAGTAATGCTGAATCTCATGAAGTGGCATAGTACCATGTTTTACCCCACAACTATGGATCTACTTTTAGGCTCTTGGTAACCTCACCAGCTTAAATTAAATGTACAATTATCATCTCTACACAGATAACAATCTCTCAATAACTCTCAACTCCTAACTGAACTCTGAGCCTCAAACCTCTCCCCAGTCCAATCCCATCCTCCACAAAAAAGTAATATTTATATAGCACAGATCAAACAATTCCAGTGGCTCCTGGTTACCTGTAGGTTCAAATACAAACTCCTCTGTCTGGCATTTAAAGCACTTCACAACCTGGTTTCAACCTAATCTTTCAGGCTAGAAACTTCCCTGAGGGGGGTCACTGCCCAAAGTCCAGCCAAATTGGTTTTATTATTGTTCCTCACATATGACATCCCATCTCCTTCCCTTTGCATGTCTACCTTGCCTGGAATGCATTCCTCCTCACTTGGGCTTCTTTGTTTCCCTAGTTTCCTTCAAAGCTCAGTTCCGGTATCAGTTTCTACACAAGATGAGGTCTTTCCTGATTCCCCCACCTATTAGTGTCTCTGCCCCCATTACTTCATATTTATTCTGTCTATACTTATACATATGCATGTTGTTATTCTGGACAGAATGCAAGCTCCTTCAGGACAAAGGCTTTCTCACTTTTGTAAGAATATCTCCAGTGCCCAGCAAACTGCTGTGAATATAGTAGACACTTAATAAATGCTTTGTCCTAACATGTAAGATTGACCATGTCACTACCCTACTTAATAAATTCCAGTGGCTCCCTATTCTAGCTAGGGTTAAGCACATAGAAAACACTTAATGCTCATTGAATGACTGATTTAACTACTTATCTATTGTGAAATGGCATATATGTATGTATATACATACATATAGATAGATATGTGTAACAAAATGTACACATACGTATATATTCCAATTCTCTATGGTATCACTTATCAGCAATATTTGGTAAAAAAAAAACAAAAAAAAACCAAATTCCTGTTGGCAATTTCCCCATCTGCATTGATTTTACTTCAAAATCTTTATATTTGATGTAACTGAAATTGTCTGTTTTATGATCACTACTATTCCTTGTTTTAATAAGTATGCTCCAACTAGTTAAATATAGTTATAAAAGGTACCTACTTCCATTTTCCTCAAATTTCTAAATGACATGATCTTCTACATTGTTTCCATTTTTAAAAAATGTATTTTGAACTTAAAACATCAAAAAAGAGCATCACCATACATAGCTGTACCTCAAAAGAGGATTCTATATGGAACTATGAATCTTTACATC
The DNA here is from genome assembly GCA_023548195.1 of Bettongia penicillata ogilbyi. Classification (NCBI taxonomy): domain Eukaryota; kingdom Metazoa; phylum Chordata; class Mammalia; order Diprotodontia; family Potoroidae; genus Bettongia; species Bettongia penicillata. Next base: position 9,658,884 of record JAJHZJ010000047.1, on the reverse strand, counting down.
AAACCTCCTTTTTTGAAACATATAATACATTTCTCATGTTTCTAATATTGTCCTACTTGTCTGTGTTCCTTCTGAATTTCCTTCGGTTTTCTTTGGTGTATTTTAAAAAGAGTGTTATAATGGCCCTTTTTTTTTCTTGGTATTTAACCCTCCCCTGGATTCTAAAATGAAATTACCCCACACAGAGACGTTAACAGAGAGAAAAGGGGAGTGGAGAGGAGATTTTATAATAAATAAGCATAGTCAAACAAAGTGAATTCACACAATGGTCAAGTTCAAAAGTGTGTCCAAAAGCACCTTGTTTCTATGACCTCTCTGTCAAGAGAGTAATATGCCTCATAGTAATATATGATATGTATAGTAATATGCATCCTAGGTTGTCTAGAGACATGATTAGCTACTACCTTGATAAAACTTCTTAATTATTTCAAAACCCTTATGCACAATGTTGTTATCCTTGTCTAAATTGTCCTGGTTCTGTTCACTTCACCATGTTCATGCTTCCCAGAATTCTCTGAAATCACTGTCTTTGCCATTTCTTATGGTCCAATATTATTTCCTTAAACTTATATACCAACCTGTCTAGACATTCTTCAACTGTCTTAAGAAGTGATCGAAAGTAACCTCTTAGATTCCAATTTTTTTACTCTCTCCTCTTTTAGCTGCCCCCCACCTTTATTATCAGAAGCTCGTTTTACCTGTGAGTACTCCTTCCCCAGTATTCTCTTCCCTCCTAAACTTCACCCTTTCCTTGTTAAGCTGGATTTATTTCTATACCAACCTCTTCATGTGTATGTTCAACCTTCCTTTATTCATTTCATGCAAGAATTAGGTTCCTCTAATACCACTTCCCCTACCAATTCCTCTGTTTATATATTCTTCTTGCACACTCCAATTTCAAGAAATAACAAAGTCTATTCTTTTTTCTCTCTATACTAGAATATTCATTTTACCTTGCCTTTTCTTTATCATCTTCAAATCTTTAGAATAGAACCAATTCACTTACAATTTCTTCAAATTTCAAGCTTTTTTAAGTCATGATTTTTCAAGAAGTCAAATAATTCTTAAATTATTTCTACTTGATCAGTTTTCTGGGTTATTTTTTGATACCAGATCTTAAAAATCTCATTTTTTCTATTTTTTGGTTTTGTTCTAATACTTTTTGTTTCCTGGAGTCAACTGACTTCTGATTGGTGAAGTGGGAAGAAGAGCAAGACTTCCTCTGATCATATCTGTGACCTCAGGTTTTCCTTTCCATCTCCTGCTGCTTATTTTCCCTGAAAGTGGTGAAGAGCCAGGCAGGATTCCATCTGCACCATCACAAGGTAATTTCCATCTCCTGCTGCACCTATCAAACTGATTGCCTGACTTCTATAGTATGGTAAACTTCTGTTGGGGAAGTGACCTTCCCTCTGATCTTGGAACTTTTATCTCCTGATGAGCCTGTCCCCTGAAGGAAGAGGAAAGATGGAAAGTAGTGGGATTTCTAACACCTGCTGTAGAAGTTTTGACCTCCATATCCTGTTTCATTGTCTCCTACCCAATCTCCAGCCTGCAGAAGTGGGAAGATGGGAAGATCAGTGCCTTCCTTCCATTTTCTCTTGTGTTTGTCCCCTGCCTAATCTTGGGCCTCCCCTAGGCACAGAAGTGGTGCCTTCTACTCAATGATGAACATATACCCTATACATCCTAGTAATTCTGATAATCCAAATCTTATTCTCCACCATTTAATTCCTTATTTCCATCCCCCTCAAATCTTCCATACCAGATTCCTAACCAAATTCTATCTACTCCTTCCTGCGCCCTCTAGAATGTTTATTCTATAGGCAACAAACTTCTTTCCATTCAATATCTTTTACTCTTCTATCAAGATCCACTGAGACCTGGCTTCTCTTAATGAAACAGACTCCCTGGTTACCCTTTCCAGTACTGGCTGAACTTTACTCATTCCTTTTGGCTTATGGGTTGAGAATGGGGTATTGGAATATTCCTTGCTCCCCACTGCCATTTCCCAGTTCTCCCCTTATCTCCATCACTCAGTAACCTCTCCTTCTTTAAGGGTCATGCCATTCAAATCTACTATCTAATCAAAATTCTGGTAGTTGCTGTCTATAGATCTCCATGTCATTTCCTTTCCTTTCTCACAGAATTTAGCACCTGGCTCACAATTTTTCTGTCCTCTCCGACTCCTTCCTGCCTTCATACTAGGAAACTGCAACACATAGTGACTCTCCCTCAAAAGCCCTAAACCACTCAGTTACACCACTTCCCATGACCTACTCTTCAACCCACAAAGATGTTCATGTCTAATGCATCCTCTTCTTGCTCAAGAATTCTAAAATCCAGGGGGCAGAGTGAGAGCAACTACTCACCTAAGCTCTTAGACAAACTCCTTCAGATACCTCTAAAAAGAGAATCTGACCAAATTTTGTAGGTGCAGAATCCAAGAGGAAACAGACTGTGGCAGATTCACAGACCAGGACAGACTGGAAGGTTGACAGGAAGGATTTGTTCCATGGGAGTGAGCCCACAGAACACAGCACAGTGCATCGTGCTGCAGTACAGCCAAGGAGGAAAGCCCTAGGGTGGCCTGAGGTACCAGCAGCACAGTGGAAAGGCAGAGTGGCAGCCCAGGGTGGGAAACCAGTGAGAGCCTAGTGAGTGACAGCTGCTGAGCCCCAGGTATCAGCCACAGCCGCTCCTGAGCCTTTCAGCCTGCAGATTAAATGCCTGTAAATCACCTACTTGAACTTCCAGGAGCCAAAATGATGGAGTGATCAGTAAATGCTCCCTCTCTCTCCCCATACTGACCTCAAAAGAACCATAAAATATTTCCCCAGAAAAATCCTGGATCAGTGGGTTCAACACAAGGGGCAAAGAGTCTTGTAGCACCTGAGGCTAGGGAAATTGCTAGGAAATTGCTAAAGAATATTCCTCTTACTGTGGCAGAGGTGAATCAGAAGGAGAGAAGGCCTGGGGTGGAGATGTGTGTGTGTGTGTGTGTGTGTGTGTTGTGTGTGTGTGTGTGTGTGTGTGGTGTGTGTGTGTGTGTGTGTGTGTGTGTGTGTGTGTGTGTGTGTAAACTCACACTAGGGCCTCAGTGCTCCAGGGGAAATGGGAAGACAATAGAGCAGCCAGGATATCAGCAAGTGCTGAGCTTGCCTTTGCTCTAGCTCAGCTGAGGAGCTCTCCCATGACAGACCACCCTTCTTACACACTTAACAAGCTAGCCCCAGGGTTAATCCTGGAAACACAAAATAAAAAGAAAAAAGGCACCTGCCCTTTGCTATCTCACACCAGCAGCTCAACACCAGGTTCTCCAGCTTCTAACTGAAAGAACCAGAGGCTGCAACACACAAAGATTCACCATCATGAGCAAGAAGCAAAGGAGGAAGGAAAAGACCATAGAATCTTTCTGAAACTTCAGAAGGGACTATGAACTGCTTGTGTGCACAAACAGCTGAATAAAGGAAATAGAAGAAAAACTGGCCAATGATTTAAAAAGTATGAAAAAAGAATTCTATAAAGAAAGCAGCTTATTAAGAAGGAAAATTGAACAAATGGAAAAGAAAGTACAAAAAAATAAGTGGAGAAAATTCCATAAAAGGAATAACTGGACAGATGGAAAAGGTGAGGCAAAAGTTAACAAAACAATTTGATAAAAATTAGAATTAGGCAAGTAGAAACTAATGACTCTATGAGACATCAAGAATCAAACAAAGTCTAAAGAATGAAAAGATAGAAGAAAATGTAAAGTATCTAACTGGAAAAACAACTAACCTGGAAAACAGATCCAGGAGAGAAAATTTAAGACTTATTGGCCTACGAGAAAGCCATGATGAAAAAAAGAGTCGGGACAATATCTTCCAAGAAATCATCAAGGAAAACTACCCAGGAGTGCTAGATCCAGAGGGCAAAACAGTCTTCAAAAGAATCCACCGTTCACCTCCTGAAAAGAATCCCAAACTAAAAACACCAAGAAATATGTTGCCAAATTCCAGATCTATCGAGTGAAGGAAAAAAGACTACAGGCAGCCAGAAAGAAACCATTCAAATATCAAGGAGCTACAGTAAGGATCACACACACCTTGCAGCTTCTACATTAAAAGATCGAAGGAATTGAAATATGATATTCCTTAAGGCAAAGGAACTGGGACTACAACCAAGGATCAATTACCCAGAAAAGTTCAGCATAACATTTCAGGCAAGGAGATGTACATTCAGTGAAATAAGTGATTTCCAGATCTTCCTGACAAAAAGGCCAGAACTCAATAGAAAATTTGATCTTCAAATACATATCTCAAGGGAGGTATAAAAAGGTAAACAGGGAAAAGAAAAACGTATTACTCAATTTGGACAAACTGTCTATCTCCCTATAAGGGAAGATGATATTTTTTAATCTTTAGAATTGTACATCTATTATGAAGTATAAAAGGGATATACGTAGAGAGAGGGAATGGGTATAAAGTAAATGATGTGATGATAAAAATGTGATTCCAGCATGCGAAGGAATTGTAACAAGAGATGTGAAAAGGAGGAAGCAGAAAATGATAAATTACAACACAGGAAGAAGTACAAAATTATATTATAGTAGAGAGAAAGAGGGGAGCGAGATGAGCATTGTTTGAGAGGTACTCTCATCCGATTTGGTTCAAGGAGGGAACAATAAACTTAAAGTATATAAATCTAACTAGCTCTATAGGCAGTAGGAGGGGAAGGGGGAAGAAAGGGGAGGGGAAGCTAAAAGGGAGGGAAGAAGTAGTAAGGGTAAAGAGGAGTAAAAGAGAGGGGGGCTGAAAGAAGGAAGGGAAGACTGTGGGAGGGGGTGGTCAAAAGCGAAAACTCTACTGAGGAGGGAAGAGAGATGGGAAAACTAAAAGTACAAACGGTGGGAAAGAGGATGGAGGGAAATACACAGATTGTAATAATAACTGTGAATGTGAATGGAATGAACTCTCCCATAAAACAGAGATGGATAGCAGAATGGATTAAAAGCCATAATCCCACAATATGTTGTTTACAAGAAACACACTTGAAACAGGGGGATACGCACAGAGCAAAGGTAAAACACTGGAGCAGAATATATTGTGCTTCAGCTGATATAAGAAAAGCAGGGGTAGCAATCCTAATCTCAGATAAAGCAAAAGCAGAAACAGATCTAATCAAAAGAGATAAGGAAGGAAACTATATCCTGCTAAAAGGCACCATAGTCAATGAAGCAATATCATTACTAAACATGTATGCTCCAAGTGGTATAGCATCCAAATTCTTAGAGGAGAGGTTGGGGGAGTTGTAGGAAGAAACAGACAGCAAAACTATACTAGTGAGGGACCTCAGCTTCCCCCTCTCTGAACTTGACAAATCTAACCTTAAAATAAACAAGAAATCAGTTAAAGACATGAATAAAACTCTGCATAAGGGAGATAGGATAGATCTCTGGACAAAAGTGAATGGGGATAGAAAGGAATATACCTTTTTCTTGGGTACATGGCACACATACAAAAATTGACCATGTTCTCGGGTATAAAAACCTCACAATTCAGTGCAGAAAAGCAGAGACAGCCAATGCATCCTTTTCAGACCATAATGCAATAAAAATTATATCTAATTTAATGGAATTTAATGGCCATGGAAAGATAAACCAAAAATTAATTGGAAACTAAATAATCTAATCCTAAAGAAAGAGTGGGTTAAACAACAAATCATAGAAACAATCAACAACTTCATTCAAGAGAATGACAATAATGAGACAACCTACCAAATCTTATGGGATACTGCAAAAGCAATTCTTAGGGGAGGTTTTATATCTCTGAACACCTAACAAGGGTAAAATACAGAAAGAGGAGATCAACGACTTGGGCATGAAGATGAAAAAGCTAAAAAAAAGAACAAATTGAAAATCCCCAAGTAAATAACAAATTAGAAATACTGAAAACCAAAGGAGAGATCAATAAAATTGAAATTAAGAAAACTATTGAACTAATAAATAAAACTAATAGTTGGTTTTATGAAAAAACTAATAAAATTGATAAACCTTTAGTCAATCTGATTTAAAAAAGAAAGAAGAAAACCAAATTACCAATATCAAAAATGAAAGGGGTGAACTCACCTTCAGTGAGGAGGAAATTAAAACAGTAATTAGAAATTATTTTACCCAACTTTATGCCTATAAATTCAACAAACTAAACGAGATGGATGAGTATTTTAAAAAATAAAAATTGTCCAGATTAACAGAAGAGGAAGGTGAATACTTAAACAACCCCATCTCAGAAAAAGAAATTGAACAAGCCATCAATAAACTCCCCAGGAAAAAATCTCCAGGACCAGATGGAATTACAAGTGAATTCTATCAAACATTTAAAGAACAGTTAATTCCAAAATTATATAGACTAGTTGGGAAAATTGGGGAAGAAGGAGTACTCCCAAATTTTTTTTATGATACAAATATGGTTTTGATACCTAAACCAGGAAGAGACAAAACAGAAAGAAAATTATAGACCAATTTCTCTAATGACTAAAGATGCACAAATTTTAAATAAGATTTTAGAAAAAAGAATACAGCAAAATATCACGAGAATAATACAATATGATCAGGTAGGATTCATACCAGGAATGCAGGGCTGGTTTAATATTAGGAAAACTATTAGCATTATCGATTATATCAACAACAAAACTCACAAAAACCACATGATTATCTCAATAGATGCAGAAAACACTTTTGGGAAAATACAACACCCATTCCTATTAAAAACAATGGAGATCATAGGAATAAAGGGAATTTTCCATAAAATAATAAGCAGTATCTACCTAAAACCTTCGGCAAGCATTATATACAACGAAGATAAGTTAGATGCATTTCCAACAAGATCAGGGGTGAAACAAAGATGTACATTATCACCACTATTATTCAATGTGGCACTAGAAATGTTAGCTGTAGCAATTAGACAAGATAAAGAAATTAAAGGAATAAGAATAGGCAAAGAAGAAACTAAGTTATCACTCTTTGCAGATGATATGATGATATACTTCGAGAATCCAGGAGACTCAAGTAAAAGGCTACTTGAAATAATAAACAACTTTGGCAAAGTTGCAAGTTACAAAATAAACCCACACAGATCTTCTGCATTCCTACATATTAGCAACAAAGTCCAACAGCAAGAGATAGAAAGAGAAATGCCATTTATAGCTAGGGTAGACCCTATGAAATACTTGGGAGTTTACCTGCCAAAACAAACCCAGGGACTATATGAATACAATTACAAGACACTTTTCCCACAAATAAACTCAGATCTAAGTAAGTGGAAAAACATCATTTGCTCATGGGTATCCCGAGCCAATATAATAAAAATGGCAATTCTACCTAAATTAATTTATTTATTTAGTGCTATACCAATCAAACTATCAGATAATTATTTTCTAGAGCAGGAAAAAATAATACCAAAATTCTCTGGAAGAACAAGAGGTCCAGAATATCAAGGGGACTAATGAAAAGAAACGTTAGGGAAGGTGGCCTAGCGCTACCAGATCTCAAATTGTATTATAAAGCAGCAATTATCAAGACTACTTGGTATTGACTGACTAAGAAACAGAAGGGTGGGCAAGTGGAATAGGCTTGGTACTCAAGACACAGTAGGCAAAGAACATAGCAATCTACTGTTTGATAAACCTACAGACCCTAGCTTCTGGGTTATAACTCACTGTTTTACAAAAATTGAGATGAAAACTAGATAACAGTGTGGCAGAAACTAGGCATAGACTGATGCCTGACACTATATACAAGAATAAAGTCCAAATGAAGACACGATCTAGATATAAAGACTGACACTATGGACAAATTGGTAGAGCAAGGAATAGTGTATTTATCAGAGAAGGGAAGAATTTTTTGACTAATTTTGACTAATTTTTGACTAAAGAAGAGATAGAAAGCATTATGAAGTGCAAGATGGATAATTTTGATTACACTGAACTGAAAAGTTTTTGCACAACCAAACTTAAAGCAACCAAGTTTCAGAGGGATGCAGAAAACAGGGAAAGAATTTTTGCAGCTAGTATCTGTGATAAAGGCCTCATTTCTAGAATATATAGAGAACTGAGTCAAATGTACAAAAATACAAGTCATTCTCCAATTGATAAATGGTCAAAGGATATGAACAGGCAGTTTTCAGAGGAAAATTAAAGCTATCTATAGCCATATGAAAAAATGCTCTAAATCACTATTGATTAGAGAGAAGCAAATCAAAACAACTCTGAGGTATCACATAACACCTATCAGATTGGCTAACATGACAGAACAGGAAAATGATAAATGTTGGAGAGGATGTGGGAGAGCTGGAACTCTAATTCATTGTTGGGGGAGTTACATCTGATCCAATCATTCTGGACAGCAGTTTGGAACTATGTCCAAAGGGCTATAAAAATATGCATACCCTTTGACCCAGCAATACCGTTTCTAGGAATGTATCCCCAAGAGATCATAAAAATGGGAAAGGGTCCCACATGTACAAAAATATTTATAGCAACACTATTTGTGGTGACCAAAAACTAGAAATAGAGGAGATGCCCATGAATTGGGGAATGGCTGAATAAATTATGGTATATGAATGTAATGGAATACTATTGTGCTGTAAGGAATGATGAACAGGAAGACTTCAGAGAGGACTAGAAAGACTTATATGATCTGATGCTGAGTGAAAGGAGCAGAATCAGGAGAACTTTGGGCACAGCAACAACCACAGTGTGCAAGAGTTTTTTCTGGTAGACTTGGAACTTCATTGCAATGCAAGGATTTTAAAAAATTCCCAATGGTCTTTTAAGGCAAAATGCCTTCCATATCCAGAGAAAGAACTATGGAATTCAATTGCAGAATGTAGCAGATCATTTTCTTTTGTATTAGCTATGATTTCTCCCATTCATTTTAATTCTTCTATATAGCACGACTATGGTGAAAATGTATTTAATAGGAATGTATGTGCAGAACCTATATAAAATTGTATGCCGTCTTGGGGAGGGAGATGGAAAGTAGGAAGAGGGAGCAAAAAAAAATCTAATTTATATGGCAGTGATTGTAGAACACTGAAAGTAAGTAAAATTTATATTTAAAAAAAGAATTCTAAAATCCCCTTATCTGACAATAATTTACTGGCTTTCTGCTTTTCCCCTCTGCTGTCCTTTACCAAGCCCTATTCTTTATTCATACCATCACCTTCAATCTCTCCACCCCTAGTTTACTCCCAGACCACTATGCCTATACCAGCTACTCTCTCATCTTTCCCCCATCTTGATCCTTTGGTGAACCAATCTGGCTCTACAAACACTCTTGAGTCCCTGGCCCTTAATCATATCTTGGGCCCTGCCAAGACTCAGGCTTGGATCACTTCCACTATCCGTCACTATTCCTACACATGTACTGTTAAGCAAAAATGGAGAAAATCATTCCACCATTCTGATTGGGTTCATTAAATATTTTATTTTTAAAATTTATATTTAAATAAATTTAAAATTTATCTTCCTCACTGCTTGCACACAATCTTTCTACACCTTCCATTTACTTTCCACAGTAGCTTTTCCAACCTTTTCATTCCTCCTCAAATCTCCACAGTTCCCTCTCCTCCTCAGATGAGAACATTCCTTCATATTTTATACAACAAATTGAGACCTTTTGTCTTGAGCTCCTTCTTCCATCTTCAAATCATTCAGGTGACTTGCCTTCTGCCACTTTTTCCTCCTTCAATTCTTTTCCACAAAGAGGTGGCCCTATCTTTACCAAGGCAAAACCTCTCAACCTTCATAAGAAACTTCATTCTATCCTGTGACCTTCAACAGACTGGTTTGTCTCTCATCCTGATTCTCTCACATACCTACAAATTCTCCTTGTATGCAAGAAGGAACTAGCGAAGGAACTACTATACCTTCTCTATTGCCTACAAACACACTCATCTCTCTTCATCTCAAAAAAAACTTTCACTTGATCCTTCAAACCTCATTAACTGTAATTCTGTGCCTCTTCTCAACCAGGTGATAAACATTTATTAGCACCTATTATGTGCTAGGTACTGTGTAAGCACAGAGGATACAAAAAGAAGGAGCTCACAATCTAATGAGGGAGAATTTAAATATGTATGAAATATAAACAAAAAGTTCTATAAACATATAGAGATATTATAGAATAGAGTAATGGCACTACAATTCATATAGGATGGGAAAGACTTCCTGTAGAAGATAGGATTTTAGTTGGAATTTTAGAGAAATCCAAGGAAGTCAGTAGACGGAAATGAGGTAGGAGGTGACATGGTTGGATTTGTGCTTTAGGAAAATCACATTGTGGGCAGAATGGAGGATGGAATGGAATGGGGAGAGACTTGAAGCAGGCTTATGCAATAGTCCAGGCTATGAGGTAAAGAGGGCCTGTATCAGTGTGAGAGAAGTGTGAGTATTTGAGAGACATTACAAAGGTGAAATCAAGAAGCCCTGGCAACAGATTGGCAATGGGGAATGGGAAACACTGAGGAATCAAGGAAGATTATTAGGATGCAAGTCTGAGAGACTAAGATACTACAATAATAAGGAAGGTAGGAGGAGGTTTGGGCAAAGATAATGAATTCTCTTTTGGGCACATTAAGTTTAAGATGGCTACAGGGCATTCAGTACGAACTGGAGATGCAAGGTTGGAAGTCAACAGAGAGGTGATAGATAAGCAGAACTGCATTGAATTGCATTTTGTTGTTGTTCAGTTGTTTCAGGCAAGTCCAACTCTTTCTGATTCCACTTGGGATTTTCTTGGCAAAGATACTGGAATAATTTGCCATTTCTTTCTCCAACTCATTTTACAAATGAGGAAACTGAAGCACACAGGGTTAAATGACTTGTCTAAGATCACACAACTTTTAAGTGTTTGAGGCCAAATTTGAACTGAGGAAGATGAGACTTCCTGACTCTAGGCCCAGCACTCCAACCATTACATTTTTCAGTTGTGTCTGACATCTTCATGACCATAATAGCATAGAAATGACAAGCAAATACTTGAAAGCTGATGAAGTTAAGTGATACTTCACTCTATACTACTGTATAGAGGAAGAAAATTAGAGACCCCAGTATAGAGCCCTGTGGGATACCTATGACTAGGGGGCATGGTCTAGAAGGGGATCCAGCAAAGAAGACTGAGATGGAGTGATCGGACAGGTGGGGGAGCCAGGTGGGTGTGGTATCTTTGGTCCTTTTTCTCTAAACTTAGGAAAGTTATACACAATGAATGTTTTATCCTCTAACTCTCTTCTTAACCCTGTGCAATCCGCCTTCCAACCTCATCATTCCGCCTAAATAACTATCTTCCAAGTTACCAATGGTCTCTTAATTGCCTCCTCACTCTTCTTGACCTCTCTGCAGCCTTTGACAGACACTGTTGAGCGCTCTCCTCTTTTTTTTAATTTATTTGTTTTCAGTTTTCTACAATCGCTTCGACAAATCATTTAGATTTCTCCCCCCATCTCCTGGAGATAGTGTGCAATGTTATATAGGTTCTATACATACATTCTTATTAAATACACTTTCACTTTAGTCATGTTGCATAGAAGAATTAAAATGAATGGGAGAAGCCATGAAAAACAAAACATAACACAAAAGTAAATGGTCTGCTTCATTCTGAGATCCAATTCCATAGCCTTTTCTCTGGATGTGGAAGGCATTTTGTCTCAAGTCCATTGGGAATTTTTTAGGTCCCTACAGTGCTGAGAAGGGCTAAGTCTACCCAAAAAATTCCTCACACACTACTTGTTGCTGTGTACAAAGTTCTCCTGGTTCTGCTCCTTTCACCCAGTATCAGTTCATGTAAGTCCTTCCAGGCCTCTCTGAAGTTTTCCTGTTCATCATTTCTTATAGCACAATAGTATTCCATTACATTCATATTCCACAACAATGACAACAGTCATTCCCCAATTGATGGGCATCTCCCCTCGATTTCCAGTTTTTGGCCACCACAAAGAGAGCTGCTACAAATATTTTTGTACACATGGGACCCTTTCCCATTTTTATGATTTCTTTGGGATACATTCCTAGAAATTATATTGCTGGGTCAGAAGGTATGAACATTTTGTAGCCCTTTGAGCACAGTTCCAAATTGCTCTCTAGAATGGTTGGATCAGCTCACAGCTCCACCAACAACGAATTAGTGTTTCAACTTTCCCACATCTCCTCCAACATTTATCATCTTCCTGTTTTGTCATGTTAGCCAATCTGATAGGTGTGACATGGTATCTCAGAGTTGTTTTGATCTGCCATGGAAATACAGACTAAAAATTAATTGGAAACTAAACAATCTAAGGCTAAAGAAGGAGTGGTTCAAACAACAAATAGAAACAATAACTTTATCAAAAAGAATGACAATAATGAGACAACATACCAGAACTTATGGGATGCAGCCAAAGTAGTTCTTAGGGAAATTTTTATATCTCTAAATGGTTACACGTATGTATATATGTATGTATGTTCGTCCTTCGCTGCTGAAGAAGACCATGCCATCAGAGAAATAATGACATGATTTGCACTTGACTTTGTTCTGAGTGAGGGAGGGCTGTGCAGGTCACCAGCCTCACTTCTCCAGAGCCATCTGAATCCACGGACCAAATATTCATCAGGATGACTGGAGATGACCCAGGATGAGGCAGTTGGGGTTAAATGACTTGCCCAAGGTCACACAGCTAGTGAGTGTCAAGTGTCTGAGGTGACATTCAAACTCAGGTCCTCTTGACTCCTGCACTATAGTGGTGCTCTATCCACTACACCACCTAGCCGCCCTAAAAGGTTCCATGAATAAAATAGAGAAAGAGGAGTTAAATGAATTGGGCATGCAATTAAAAAAGACAGGGAAAAAAAACAAATTAAAAATCCCCTATTAAATACCAAATTTGAAATACTGAAAATCAAAGGAGAGATTATAAAATTGGAATTAAGAAAACTATCAAACTAAAAAATAAAACTTAAGAGCTGGAATTATGAAAACAACAATAAAGTAGATAAACCTTGGATTAATTTGATTTAAAAAAAAGAAAGAAAATCAAATTACCAGTATCAAAAACAAAAAGAGTAAATTTATCACCAATGAAGAGGAAATTAAAATATTTAGGAGGTATTTTGCTTAACTGTATGCCAATAAATCTGACAATCTAAGTAAAATGGATTAATATTTACAAAACTATGAATTACTCAGATTAACAAAAGAGGAAATAAAATACTTAACTCCAATACAGAAAAAGAAATTGAGCAAGCCATCAATGAATTCCCTAAGGCAAAAAAAAATCACCAGGGTCAGATGGATTTACAAGTGAATGCTATCAAATATTTAAAGGACAATTAATTCCAAAACTATGTAAACTATTTGGAAAAACAGGGAATTCTGTTTATGATCGAAATATGGTGCTGATACCTAAACCAAGAAGAACTAAACCAGAGAAAGTTGTAGACTAAAATGAATAAAAATACTATGATAATATATTCAAAAATAATTCACAATCACAAAGACAAAAATGATTATATAAACAGGTACAGACAAGTAACATATGCTGTATTTATTTACATTAAAAGCATTTTAAAAATAGGAATAAAAGGATCTTCCTTTATTATCTAAAACAAAAGTTGCAATTATTTGTTAGAGAAACATTAAGAAATTTTCCCAATAAGATCTCAAGTAAAGCAAGAATGTGTACTATCTCTACTTTTGCTTGACAATGTAAGAGAACTGCTAGCTATAGCTATCAGAGAAGTTAAAAAACACGAGACAATAAACATAAGCAAGAAGAACGATATGAAAATGATCTCAGAAAATGACCTAAGAATTAGAAGCAAACAATTACAGCATTTCAAACTGAGCCCCAAAAGGTCATTTGGTTCAACTTGTACAGTTTTTTTTGAAGACTCCCAAAGAACAGGAACCAACTACTTCCTAGACAATCAATTACATTTTGTGATAGCTCTAATTATAATGAATTTTCCCCTATATAAAGTCTAAATTCTCTTCTTTTTAAGTTCTATCCACCTTCCTGATTCTTCCTTCTAGGGAGTCTTCTGTTCTTCAAACTAAAAAGCTCCAGTTACTTCATCCAATCTTTATAGGCCTTTCAAGATCGATTGTCCTTCTCTGGATAAACTCTCCTTGAACAACGTCCTTAAAAAATGTGCCACCAGACTTGAATGCCATACTGCAAATGTGGTTGAATTAGGGCAAAGGCCAATTGAACTACTAGCTTTTTTGGCTGCTACATATCACACTGTTGACTCTTCTTGAACTTATAGTCCATCAAAACACCCAATCTTTTTCAGATAAACTGCTGAATCTCTCCTAACACACTTAAAGATTTTCTGAATCTAAGAATAAGGCTACATCTAACCCTATTAAATTTTCTCTTGGTTTGGTCCACTGTCAAAGACTTTTTGGCATTCTAACTCAGTCATTTAGTACCTTATCAATCCTCCCCCAACTATGTGTTATCTGAAAATTTAACCAGTATGCTGATTATCCCTTTACCCAAGTCACTGATATATAGGTTAAACAGCATATGTCCACATATAATTCTAAACACTCCATGGGATATATCCCTATATGATCAGAGAAACAATGGAACTGAGATAATTAATAAACAGCAAAGTGGCAGTATACCAAAAAAAAAATCTACAAAACCAATATTGCTAAAAAAAATCACTCTTGAGAAAAAGACTGGAAAATAAGCTCCCTTTAAGATAACAACAAAATGTATAGTATTAAGAGATCCGATCTACCAAGGTACATAGGACTTACATAAATTCAACTACAATGTAGTTTTTCTATAAAGACAGTTCTAAATGAAGGTATACTATACGCTTACTCATCAGCTCAAAATACTGTTATATTACCCAAATCACTCGGTACACTTAGTGAAATTATCAAAGAGATGTTTTATAAAAAGAGACAAAATAATAACTAAATACATTTCAAGGAATAAAAACTCAAATAATAATGAAAAAAGTTAACAGAGTGCCAAGTTTAGGGCTACCAGAGCTATACTACAAAGCAATAATTTTTTTTAAATATATAATTTATTTATTTTTCAGTTTTTAACATTCACTTCCACAAGAATTTGAATTCAGAGTTTTCTCCCCACTCCCATCCCAGGACAACATATACCCCCATCACCCCTTCCTCCAGTCTGTCCTCCCTTCTATTACCCACACTTCTTCCACCTCCCTTCTCCTCTATTTTCCTGTAGGGCAAAATAGATTCCTATCTCCATTGCCTGTATACCTTAATTCCCAGTTGCATGCTAAAACAATTTTAACATTCATTCTTAAAGCTTTGAGCTCCCTCCCTCATATTCTCTCCCTCCCTCCCCACCCATCCTCATTGAGAAAACAAGCAACTATTCGATATAGGTCATAGATGCATAACAATGCGAAGCACTTCCATAATATTTATATTGTAAAAGACTAACCACATTTCCTTCTGCCCTATCTTGCCCTTCATTTATTACATTCTCTCCCTTGACCTGTCCTCCCATAATAGTGTTTGCTTCTGATTATCCCTTTCCATAATCTGCTGTACTTTCTATTATCTTCCCTCTTGCCTTCCTGCAGGATTAAATAGATTTCCATATCCAAATGAGTGTGTTATTCCCTCCTTAAGACAAATCCAATGACAGTAAGACTCAATTATTTCCTTTCATCTCCCCCTCTTTCTCTCCATTGTAGAAGCTCTTTCTTCCCTCTTGTGAGATTGATTTGCTACATTCTACCACTTCTTTTCTCTTACTCCTAGTACTTTCAACAGTAAAGTTAATATTTTTAGGTATTCTCCCTTCATATTTGGCTCACCAAGTGCCCTCTATGTGTGTTTGTATTATACACATACATACATATACATATACATATACGTATCTACACGTACATACCCATACACACCTACATATATATATATATATATATATATATATATATATATATATATATATATATATATATATATATATATTCCCTCTAACTACTCTAATACAGAAAAAGGTCTCATGAGTTATAAATCACGTTTCCATGTAAGAACGTAAACAGTTCAACTTTAATGAGTTCCTTAAAGGTTTCTCTTTCCTGTTTACCTTCTCATGTTTCTCTTGGATCTTGTACTTTAAAGTCAAATTTTCTATTCAGCTCTGGTCTTTTCAACAAGAATGCTTGGAAGTCCACTATTTCATTGAAATTCCATTTTTTCCCCTGAAGTATTATACTCAGTTTTGCTGGGTAGGTGATTCTTGGTTTTAATCCTATCTTCTTTGACCTCTGTAATGTCATATTCCAAGTCCTTTGATCCGTTAGTGTAGAAGCTGCTAAATCCTGTGTTATCCTGATTGTATTTCCACAATACTTGAATGGTTTCTTTTTGACTGCTTGCAACATTTTCTCCTTGGGAACTCTGGAATTTAGCTACAATATTCTTAGGTTTTCTTTTGGCGTCTCTTTCAGGAGGTGATTGGTGAATTCTATTTTACCCTCTGGTTTTACAATATAAGGGCAGTTCTCCTTGATATTTCTTGGAAGATTGTGTCTATCTAGACTCTTTTTTTTGATCATGGCTTTCGAGTAGATCAATAATTTTAAATTATCTCTCCTGGATCTATTTTCCAGGTCAGTTGCTTTTCCAATGAGATATTTCACATTGTCTTCTATTTTTTTACTCTCTTGGTACAGTTCTGTAAGTTTTTGGTTTCTCATAAAGTCATTAGCTTCCATTTGTTCCATTATAATTTTTAAAGAACTATTTTCTTCAGTGAGCTTTTGAAGCTCCTTTTCCATTTGACTAAAGCTGCTTTTTAAAGCATTCTCCTCCTCATTGGCTTTTGGATCTCTTTAACATTTAGGTTAGTCTATTTTTAAAGGTGTTATTTTCTTCAACATTTTTTTGGGTCTCCTTTAGCAAGCTCACTTTTCATGATTTTCTTGCATCACTATCATTTATTTCTCTTCCCATTTTTTCCTCCACCTCTCTTACTTGACTTTCAAGATCCTTTTTGAGCTCTTCCATGGTCTGAGACCATTGTAGACTTTTTTTGGAGGTTGTGGATGTAGAAGCCTTGGATTTTATGTCTTCCTCTGATGGTATGCTTTGTTCTTCCTCATCCGAAAGGATGGAAGAAAATATCTTTTCACCAAGAAAGTCACTTTCTATGGTCAATTTTTCCCCCCTTTTTTGGGCATTTTCCCAGTCAGTTACTTGATTTTTGAGTTCTTTGTCAAGTGGAGGGTATACTCTAGGGACTTGTATGTTCTCTGTTCCTCCAAGGTGGCACAATCAAGGGAGAGGAATTTACTCCTTTCCTGGCCTGCACTCTGGTCTGGGAGCAATGACAAGCTTTTCAGCCCAGAATCTGCAAGTAGGATTCCCTCTCCTGAGCCTCCACCAGCTCCACCATGCCCGTGCTCCTCCTCATCCCAGGACCACCACTCAGAACTGAGACCCAGATCAGCTTCTCAAACTCCCCCAGGGTATCTTGATGGAGAGCTCCAAAAATGGATGCTATTGTCACAGTGGCTATGGGCTAGGACCAGACCCCACTACCTTCTTACCCAGGTGAAAGAGTTTTCTCACTGACCTTTGAACTTGTCTTTGGCATTTGTGGGTTAAGAAATCTGGAAACTGCAGCTGCTAACCATGATTCTGTACCCTAAAACCCACTCCAATCCTGTCCACACCATGCCATGTGGCCAAGGCTGGGCTGTGTTCCACTCTGAGCCCAGTTCAATAGTCCTTTCCTGTCTGTCTTGGGCTGGAATCTTTCATTCTGTTGTTCTGTGGCTTCTGCTAATCTAGAACTTTTTTAGATTCCTTTTTTACAGGTATTTTATGAGTTATGGGGGGAGAGCTATAGCAGGTCCAACTTTCAACTCTGTCATCTTGACTCCACCCCCTAGCAATAATTTTTAAAAAAATGTATTGTGGTATTTCCACACCCAATTTCATACTGCTTAATTTGTAGACCTTACTGATATTTTGCTTGCCTGTTTCAGCAGAACTGGTAATCACTGCATATCACCATCTACTCCACGATCATTGTATATCACTATCTGCTCCATCACTCATTTGGAGATTCTTGAACATACAATGATGAATAGCATGTTGAGCTCAATGCACTTGGTATACCATCTTCTTGATGTGGTAAAGGATGAAATCACCCAAGCACAAGAGTCCCTTGCACTGATCGTGAGTGCATGAAGGAGATATCGGTCTTGACTTTTAGGTCAAGACTCTTGAAATTTACGTCTGCAAATCTAGAGAAATTGTTCAATGATGCTTATGTATTGTCAAGTTTGTCTTTTGTTTCAGAAGCTAATCATATGAGATGCTGTCATTTGAAAGATCATCTTTGTCCCTTTCTTTTAGTTCTTGCCTTCCTGTGTTGGGGTTTATCCTCTATTGCCAACTCTTCCGGAGTTTGCTCCTCTTGGTCCCAATGAGAGGACTAGATCTTGGCACTTTGATACCTGTAATTCCCTCAGGGAAAGCCAGAGGAGTGCTATATCAAGGATTTTGAGGTCAAGAAGTGCCCTGAGATACAAGTTGGTGAGATATGGATTTGGGTGTGTGTTTGACAGAGAACTGTGAGGTGTAGATGACTGCTTGCCAGACTTCTTGATGTGATGATTCACCTAGTTTGAATTTTTAGTCATTTATGTCAGAAATGGATTCAGGCAACTCATCATGACATTGTTTCTTGGTGTCAAAGTGGCACTGACAATCTCAGGTGTAACTCCACAGAATCATAACACATTTCATTGCTCCTCAGTGAATGCTGACTTGCCTTCTTACAGTTTCTGCTTAAATGCACCATTCAGCTGAGTCTCAGGCATGCTTCCTGGTACTGGGCACCCTTGACACTAGTTCTTCATAGTTAGAGCTAGTTTCACTGGTGTGGCACAAAGCTGTTGATGCTAACTTGGGAAATGCCAAGGGAGCTATTCAAGCAGAGGCAGGGTGACTTGCTGCCTTTGTGTAAGGAAACCACTGGGGCATGACACATGGCTCTAGAGGGGCCCATGCATCTCTGAACCTGTTGATCTCATCTATAACACCAGGAATCAGGATTAATGCTGAGTCAAACTCTTTAAGGAATATGTTTATGGCAACCAGAGTTGTCATTTGTACTTATCGTGCCACCATATGAACTTGAATGATCAATAGACCAGCTGATCCTGTGACTTTGGTTGAAAGAATAGAGAAAACTGCACCATGACACCAGTTATACGTTGACATAGTAGCAACAAAGGTGGAGATGTCAAGCTGCATGTAATTTGAATGGATGACATGGAGTCCTGCTGCTGTCTTAAATGCACTGTATCTGCTGCTTCTACAGGAGAATTATCCCAAGAATCTCAAAATAATTCTATCAAAATATGCATTCCTGCATGGTATAATCCAGGGGTGGGGAACCTGCTGCCCTGAGGCCGCACGTGGCCTTCTTAGTCCTTGGGTACAGCCTTCTGACTGAGTCCTAGGTTTACAAAACAAATCCTTTCATTAAGGGGATTTGTTCTGTGAAGTTTGGATTGTGTCAAAAAGGGCTGAAATTGAGGCTCTAGAGGGCCACTTGTGGCCTTGAGGTCGCAGGTTCCCCACCCCTGGTCCAAGGCAGTAGGATGCATCATTAGGAATAGCTTTGATGTAGCACTTGTCTGTGTGATAATCACCAGGCAATCAGAGAACTGGAGAACCACCAGGCATCTTCAGAAACTCAGGAACATCAAAGCTCTTGCACAAAGCTGGCATTGTGCTGCAGACTGAGTATGTACACAGTCATAATGGTATGCTTCTGACTTCATCACTACATAACATGAGAAGTGCCAGTAGATGCTTTTGTTTCCTCACTGCTGGAGAAACATGTTCTATTTCTAGACCATGTATAGGGAGATTTTTTTCTGAAGCTTCATCAATTCAGCTTAGCGACATGACTTGATACACTGTGGGCCCTTCTCCCAAAGGAATAATTTTCAAAAACTATTTAATACTGAATTGAAAACTAAAACAGTAGAAAATCAATCAATGAAACAGGACAAACAATACCTAGAAATGAAAGTAAAGGGCATGTCTATTGTTCAACAAGCCCAAGATCACAAATTACCAGGGAAAGGATGCCTTACTCAACAAAGCTCTTGGGAAAACCAAAAGGAGGTCTGTTAAAAAAAGAAATTTATGTCATTCTCATAATCTGTACACCACAATTCAAAATGGACAGAATAGAATCAAAAGCCATACATTTCAAAATTACGAAGGCAGAAATTTGTAATAAGAGAACACAAAGTAAAAAAAAAAAGACAAAATAGGTAAGTTTCATAATAAAAAATGTAAAGTTTTTATACAAACAAAACTAATGTATTTATAATCAAAAATAAAGATTCACATTAGTAAAAATGTTTTGATATTAAATTATCTTTAATAAGAGTACGATATCCAAACAGTGAATTGACAGATATATAAAATTAAAAGCATTTCCCAAAAGATAAGTGGTCAAATGGACATAACCACTTTTCAAAAAAATAAATACAAACACTCAATCATCCAAAAATTTATTTCAAAATTGCTAATAAGGGAAATGCAAATTAAGAGGACCCTGGGAAAATGATGACATGTAAGGACTTAGAGAAGCCTAGCTTCTCCCACAGGTACTCTCTATTAAAGCTTTAAAAACCCATGAGAAGGAAGAATGAAAAAAACCTGAAGAGAATCATCTATAAATTCCTCGTACAACACACAAAGGCTACCAGAATCATTTGGAGACTCTGAGCAAAGACAGTAAGTTAGGATAAGTGGAAGGCACAGTTTGAAGTAGAAAGGTCCCATCAGAGAAGGCAAGGTCAGAGTGGTGCCCAACATAGGGTAATCTAGGGATACCAGCAAGGGCAAAAGGTAAGACCAAAGAAATTCTCAGTGATTCTAGCCACAACAGGAGGTGGGGAGGTGGGGCCAGCGTAGTAGCCAGTACATGGTAACTCAGCATCCGTAGCCAGGGCAGAAGACAAAATCTTACTATCCAGGCAGCATCTACCCCATCCAGATTCCTATAAGTCCTTGCCAAATCTACCAACTAGAAAGCCCAGGCCTGAACCCTAACAAGATGCAAGGTGAAAAAATTCCTATATAATGCAGAACCCAGTCTTTTAGCTGGTGAATTCAGGATCAAGCAAGGCCTACCCCATCATCCAGTATAGGAACAGGCACAAGGCAATAATCCAAAAATGGAGGTTGGAGAGAAGAGTAAATAGAAAAAAAAAACTTTAAAGAACTAGAAAGAAAGAGTTCAAGTATCAAGAAGCCACAGTCTGGATCACATTAAACTTTATAGTAGCAACTGCCATTACATAAAAGTGAGGAAAACAAAAAGTCCTACCTTGAAAAGATAAAGGCTTATAGACACGAATAATCTACGTAGCAAAACTGAGCACTCATAGAGGAGAAAAAATGAAAAAATTTCAGTTAAATAGTATCTCTAAGTATTCCTGATGAAACTCTGAAATGGAAATACAAGGAACAAATAAAGAAAGAAAAGCACATATTTTTACTGCACCTAATTAAGGAGGAATGCCTACCTACTAAAATGTGGAGAAGAAACAGTTATCCTCTCAGAACCTTACGAAGGCTGTTGTTGTTTTTCAATGATTCAGTCATATCTGAGTCTTCTCGACCTCACGGACCGAAGCGCACTAGACACTTTTGTCTTCCGCTCTCTCCAAAGCATATTTAACCTCAGGTTCGTTGCTTCTTATGCAACTATTTATCCATCTGATGCTCTGTCATCTCCTCCATTCCCTTCTTTTGCCTTCAATCTTTCCTAACATCAGGGTCTTTTCCAATAAGTCCTGTCTTCTCATTATATGGTCAGTTTTAGTATTTGACCTTCCACTGAACAGTCTGAATTTCTTTAGATACTGACTGATTTGATCTCCTTACTGTCCAAGGGATTCTCAAAAGTCTTCTCCAGCACCACAATTTGAAAGCATCAGTTCTGAGCAATCAACTTTCTTTATGGTCCAACTCTCACAGCTATGCATTACTGCTGGAAAAACCATAACTTCAACTATATGGACCCTTTGTCAGTAAGGTGAAAAACAGAAATACTAAGTACATCCTTTACTGAACACGACGCAATAAAAATGATATTCAAGAAATAAAATATTAATTTTATTTTCTTAATTAAACACAATAAATTGTGTTTAAATAACACAATCCTGAAGAATGTGTAAGTTAAAGAATAAATCAAGGAAACAACAGAAATTCATTTCTTAAAATGACAGTGATAAGATGCCATCCCAAAACTTAGAGGAAAGACAAATCAAACTGGGCAAATAAGGAACAAACAGTCAAGAATATTAAGGGAAACAATGAAGCTAGAAGCCAAGAGAGCCAAGCAATGCCAGGTTTCCAATTAAAAACATTTGGCAGTAATTTTAAGAAAAAGATGAATAAAAGAGATCATGTACACAATGCATAGAAGCAAATGATACAGTGTTTGATAAACCCAAAGACCTTAACTATTGGGATACAGAGTCATTACATGCCAAAAACTGCTTGGAAAACTGGAAAGATTTTGGCAAAAAGTCTGGTGGATTTTAGGTACAGATCAACATTTCACACCATCTACCAAGATAAGATCCAAGTAAATACATGGATACATAAAAGGCAACTTCATAAACAAATCAGAAGAGCAAAGAAAAAGTTATCTTTCTGATCTATGAATAGGGAAGAGATTGTGGTCAGACAAGGATAGAGAAGTTCACAGAAAATAGACAATTTTGATTATATAAAATTTTAAAGTTTTTTTTTAAAAAAAAAAAAACAAAATACATGCAGTTAAAATTAGAAAAGGAACAGGTAAGGTGGGGAGAGGCCGGAGAAATCGTTGCAGCAAATTTTTCTAACTAAAGTTTCATTTGCAAGATATATAAGAAACAGATTTAAAATTTTAAAAACCATTCCGTATACTACCAATAAAACGTAGAAGGAAGAGATAGAAAGAGAAATCCCATTTAAAATAACTGCAGACAATATAAAATACTTGAGAGTCTAACTGCCAAGAATATGAAAGTGTAGTGAAATATTTCAAAATTACTTTTGAGAATGGTAGTCCAAAATATTTCCTCTAACAACACATTAGTGTGCCTTTTTCCTTCAGTTTCTCCAACAATTGCCATTTTTTTCTTTTTTAAGATCTTCAACAATCAGATGGATGTGAGGTAGAACCCCGGAATGACTTCAGTTTGTATCCTTGATGTTTTAGTGATCTGCAGTATTTTTTTTATATTGTTGTTGATGGCTTACATGTGTTCTTTTGAAAATTGCCTGTGTGTGCTTCGATCATTTATCAGTTGAGGTATAAACCTTTTCTTAAAAGAATCATTTTGTTAAATATTTCTCAGGTACATGTAAAAATACTAATCATTTTTTAAATACTGCATTCCAGATTCTCTCCCTCCCTCCTATCTCCCCTCTCCTTGAGAAGACAAGCACTTTGATTTTGAATATACATGCGAGGTCACGCCAAACATTTCCATATTAGCCATATGGCGAAAGAAAACATAAACAAAATAAACTAAAAATAAATTTTTTAAAAAACCTATATTTCAGTTTGCATTCACATTCCATCAGTTCTCTCTCTGGAGGTGGATAGCCTTTTTCACCATGGGGCCTCTGGAATCTTCTTGGATCATTGCCTTGATTAGAGTAGCTAAGTCTTTCCCACGTGATCATTCTTATAACACTGCTTTTGCTGTGTACAGTGTTCTGATTTTGATCACTATGCTTAAGTTTACGTAAGTCTTCTCAGGGTTTTCTGAAAATATTCTGCTTGTCATTTCTTATAGCAAGCAAAATAGTATTCCATCACAGTCATATGCCACAACTTGTTCAGCCATTCTCCAATTTATGGGCATACCCTCACTTTCCAATTCTTTGCACCACAAAAAGAGCTGCTATCAATATTTTTGTACAAATAAGTCCTTTTCACTTTTCTTTGATCTCTTTGTGATATGGATCTAGTGGAAGTATTACAAAGGGTATGCACAGTTTGATAGCCCTTTGGGCATAGTTCCAAATTATTCTGAAATATTTCACTACACTGTCATACTCCTTGACCCAGCAATACAACTACTAGACATATACTCCAAAGATTAAAAGAGCAAAAAGATGCCTATGTAGTACAAAAATATGTGTAGCAGATCTTTTGTAGTAGTAAAGAACTGGAAACTGAGTGTCCATCAATTGAGGAGTTGCTAAACAAATTATGGTCTAGAAATCTAACAGACTATCATTGTACTATGAGAAATAATAAAAAGGACAGTTTCAGAGAACCCTAGGAAAATTTGTATGAACTGATACAAAGAAAAGTGAGCATAACCAGGAAAACAATTTATACAATAACACTATAAAGAAAAATAACTTTGGAGGGGAGGAGTCAAGATGGCAGAGTACAAAGATTTACATATGCTAGCTCCGAACCCACAGCCCATAAATTACCTATAAAAAGAACTCCCAACGGGTTCTGGAGCAGTGGAAGCTGCACAACAATGGAGTGGAGGAGATTTTTGTTCCAGAGAGCCCTGAAAAACCATCACCAAAGGTCCATTGCACCCCGGACCCGGAGTAGCCCTGCCCTGGCCACGCGGCCCCGAGAGGAGGATATCCAAGCAGGCTTCAGGGACGGAATCTCCAGTGGCTGCGAAGGTCTCTCCACCCACAGGCACACAGGTCAGTGAGAGAGACTTCTGGACTGACCAAGAGGGGAGAGGGTGTCTCCATAACTCAGGCCCCCTTGGGAGGAAGCAGCGGGGGAAGCAGCAGTCAGGGGCTCCTGGAGCGGGCAGGAGCTTGGATCTATTACCAGAGAGTCTCCACATAAACCCCCTGAGGGAACTGAGCCTGGGAGGCAGCCCTGCCTCTACCTGAGAACCTGAATTTAATCTTACCCTGAATAGCAGCCGCCCTGCTGCTGAAAGCCCTGAGTCTGGGGAGCAGCATTTGAATCTCAGACCCAAGCACTAGTGAGGCAGGGGTGGAGAGGAATCTCAGAAGTCAAGTAACTGGCTGGGAAAATGCCCAGAAAAGGGAAAAAAAAATAAGACCATAGAAGGCTACTTTCTTGGGGAACAGATGTTTCCTCCTTTCATTTCTGATAAGGAAGAACAATGCTTACCATCAGAGAAAGACAGAAGTCAAGGCCTCTGTATATCCAATGGGCTCAAGCCATGGAAGAGCTCAACAAGGATTTTGAAAATCAAGTTAGACAGGTGGAGGAAAAACTGGGAAGAGAAATGAGAGAGATGCAAGAAAAGCATGAAA
Organism: Bettongia penicillata ogilbyi; assembly: GCA_023548195.1. Lineage (NCBI taxonomy): Eukaryota > Metazoa > Chordata > Mammalia > Diprotodontia > Potoroidae > Bettongia > Bettongia penicillata. The sequence continues at coordinate 9,633,551 of JAJHZJ010000047.1, read as the reverse complement.
AATGGGTCAATACTTTGGTAAAGGAGACCCAAAAAAATGCTGAAGAAAATAACAACTTGAAAAATAGGCTCACTCAATTGGCAAAAGAGGTTCAAAAAGCCAATGAGAAGAATGCTTTCAAAAGCAGAATTAGCCAAATGGAAAGAGGTTCAAAAGCTCACTGAATTTAATAGTTCTCTCAAAATTAGAATGAAACAGATGGAGGCTAATGACTTTATGAGAAACCAAGAAATCACAAAACAAAACCAAAAGAATGAAAAAATGGAAGAGAATGTAAAATATCTCATTGGAAAAACAACTGACCTGGAAAATAGATCCAGGAGAGACAATTTAAAAATTATGGGACTACCTGAAAGCCATGATCAAAAAAAGAGCCTAGACATCATCTTTCATGAAATTATCAAGGAAAACCACCCTGATATTCTAGAACCAGAGGGCAAAATAAGTATTGAAGGAATCCACTGATCACTGCCTGAAAGAGATCCAAAAAGAGAAACTCCTAGGAACATTGTGGCCAAATTCCAGAGTTCCCAGGTCAAGGAGAAAATATTGCAAGCAGCTAGAAAGAAACAATTCCAGTATCAGGATAACCCAAGATCTAGCAGCTTCTCCATTAAGGGATCGAAGGGTGTGGAATAGGATATTCCAGAAGTCAAAGGAACTAGGACTGAAACCAAGAATCACCTACCCAGCAAAACTGAGTATAATACTTCAGGGGAAAATATGGTCTTTCAATGAAATAGAGGATTTTCAAGCATTCTTGATGAAAAGACCAGAGCTGAAAAGAAAATTTGACTTTCTAACACAAGAATGAGAAGAAGCATGAAAAAGTAAACAGCAAAGGGAAGTCAGAAGGGACTTACCAAAGTTGAACTATTTACATTCCTACATGGAAAGACAATATTTGTAACTCTTGAAACTTTTCAGTATCTGGGTAGTTGGTGGGATTACACACACACATACACACACACATGCACACACACATACACGCGTGCGCACACACACATACACACATGCACGCACACACAGAGACAGAGAGCACAGAGTGAATTGAATAGGACGGGATCATATCTTAAAAAAATTAAGGTAAACAGTGATAGAGAAATGTAGTGGGAGGAGAAAGGGTGAAATGGAATGGGGCAAATTATCTCTCAGGAGACTTTTTAGTGGAGGGAAAAAGAGGAGAGCTGAGAAAAAAAATGAAGTTTACTCTCATCACATTTGACTAAAGGAAAGAATAAAATGCACACTCATTTTGGTATGAAAACCTATCTTACAATACAGGAAAGTGGGGGAGAAGGAGATAGGCAGGGTGGGGGGGATGATGGAAGGGAGGGCAATGGGAGGAGGGAGCAATTTGAAGTCAACACTCAGGGAGGGACAGGATCAAAAGAGAGAATAGAAACAATGGGGGCAGGATAGGATGGAGGGAAATATAGTTAGTCTTACACAACACGACTACTATCGAAGTCATTTGCAAAACTACACAGATATGGCCTATATTGAATTACCTGCCTTCCCAAAGGCAATGGGTGGGAAGGGAGGGATGGGGAGAAGTTGGAACTCAAAGTTTTAGGAACAACTGTCAAGTATTGTTCTTGCTACTAGGAAATAAGAAACCCAGGTAATGGGGAATAGAAAGTTATCTGGCCCTACAGGAGAAAAGAGAAGATGGGGACAAGGGAAGGGAGGGATGATAGAAGAGAGGGCAGATTGGTGACAGGGAAAATTAGAATGCTTGGTGTATTGGGGTGGGAGGAGGGGACAATGGGGAGAAAATTTGGAACCCAAAATTTTGTGAAAATGAATGTAAAAAGTTAAATAAATAAATTTTTATCAAAAAAAAAAGAAAAGAAAAAGAAAAACAACTTTGAAAGACTTGAGAACTCTGACCAACTATAATCCAGGGGACTGATGATGAAGTCATCATTTTGACAAAGAGGTGACAGGACGTAAGAAATAGAAAAGGACATATATTTCCAGAAAGAGTCAATGCAGAAATCTTTGCTTATTTGTTAATATTTGTTATTAGGCATAGACCAACATCTCACAGATCTCAGAGCTTTGTTTTTCTTTTTCATTTTTTCAATGACAGTGCAAATAGGAGGGCAAGGATCAATAAAGATAAAGCAGCTAAAAACAAAATTAAAAGGGTCATTGAGGCACTTTTTAAAATATCTAAAAATGAGAACAGAAGAAAGGCCAGAAAGATGCACAGATCCCCAGAGAAAGATTGCAGAGAAAGAAAAATTATAATTGTTAGAGGGAAATGATCAATGTGGGAAAATGAGCACACTGAGGCACTGCTGGTAGAACTGTCAGTGGTATAATCATTCTGGAAAGCAATCTGGAATTACGTACAAAAAGTTACTTTAACCCATCTATACCACTACTAGGCCTATTCCCCTCATCCTCATCCTCATCCCCCATAACCCCCCAAAAATCAAAGAAATAGGAAAATTATTTATAAAAATCTTTTTACAAAAATATTTATATCAGCTCTTTTCATGGTGTCAAAAAAACCCCCCTGGAAACTAGAGGATGTCCAACAGCTAAGAAATGTCTGAATAAGCTGTGGTATATAATTGTGATAGAATACTACTCTGCTTTAAGAAATGAGGAAATACATAGAAAAACTTGTATGAACTGATCCAGAGTGAACAAAAACTTAACAATTTAACATCAATATTATAAAAATGAACAATTTTGAGTACTTTTATAAATTAACAAAGAATGCAATGAACAGAAATGAGAATAGTTTGTATGACACCAACACAAAAACCAAACAACTACCAAAGTTATAATTACAATCAGCAGACTGCCCACTCATGATCCCAGAGACTGATGATGAAATACTCTGTCCATTACAGAGCGGTGATGGATTTAAGGTGCAGAACGCTATGGGGAGTGGCATCACTGAGAGAATTTGCTTAATCATATGTACGTCACTAAAAATTTGCTTCTATTTTTTCTCAGTGGAGTGAGAAAATAGACTTCCGCTAATTTCTTAAAAATAGACACGTATTATAGATGTGAAATGTTACAAAAATTTTCATATGAGGTCAGTCTATTATTAGTTTTACTTTGTTACATGATACTTCTCATGAAGCAGGAGAAACCTGTAAATGTTTGTAATTGAAAAATGCAACACCAATAAAACTGCAATTGTAAAAATGAAACAAGAGCAAGATAGCTTTGAAAATTACATGTTGAATTTATTTTATTTTTAAAAGTAAGCTATACATAAAAGAGAACTTCAGTTTTATGTAGATTTTTAATTTTATCATGTTATGTATTATGTCATGTGCTCATTTTTGCTGGGTTTAAAATGAAAATAAATAAAATAGTGAAATTTAAAAAAGGAAACTAAAACAACTCTAAGGTACTTTATATCCATTAAGCTAGCAAAACAGCTAAAACATGGGGAAACTCATTGTAGCAGTGTTTGCTGGTGGAGCCATGATTTTGGTTCAACCACTCTCAAAAAGAATTCAGAGACAGGCCAGAAAAGGTACTAACTTGTTCACATCCTTGACCTAGAAATGCCACTACTGGGAACTGGTAGGAGTCTATGACACTTGCACTCCATTCAGGTTCAATGCTGGGATGAAATGAGGCACTCACAAATCATTGGAGAGTTAACAAAAGGTTTACTAGCCCTAGCATAGCAAGGATACAGTAGCACTTAAGTTCTGTAGACTTGTCCTCTTTCTCCATATGGAAAAGTGTTTGGTCAGCTGGGCAGGATGTGGTGACTCATGATTTTCCAGTATCCCCCAAAGTCTAAAGGGCACTGACTCCATGAGGAAAGGACATTTTATGTCCCTAAGTAACCAGGAAGGCAAGTCAACAGAGGCAGAGGCTACCTGGAAACTGTTAAAGGAAGTACAGTTTGAATCTTCCCCTTCCTCCCCTTGCCAATCAAATATTATCTTCATTACCTTTTTGGGAAAATCTTGCCTAGCCTCTGTTGCAAGAAGGGAGCTATCTTGGTCCTGTCATCAGAGAATATCCCCTCATAGATAATTTTATCCTACAAGGAGAAAAATTTCACTAGCAGTATTATTTGTTGTAACCAAAAGTTGAAAAATTATTGGAAAACTGATGAAAAATTTTAGTTTATGAATGTAATATTATTAATTGTACCATAAGGAACATGAAATAGGAAGAATTCAAAGAAATACTAGGAGACATATGAAATTATAAAGAATGAGAAATGCAGAGCCAAAAGAATGTACAAAATGGCTGCAAAATGTAAACATTCTTTTTCAACCATAAGACAAAACTAAGAGGCAACAAAATTGTATTAAAATACAAAGGCAATGTTAGTACTATACTCGCAAAACTAAAGGGCATATCCCCTCTATTAAAGATAACTACTAAAACTGTTTTCTCTGGGAATTTATTTATAAAAAGGTTTGTTCTGGTGTATGATGGGAAATATCTGTTGCGTCAAAATGTGCTAATAAATTTCTTTTTAAAATTTGTAAGGAATCTGTAAACATATGCATATATGTATCTACAGAAAAGAAAATGGAATATTATGAGCAGCATTGCCTTACAAAAGAGCCAAAAAAAAAGTATATAAAGATGACTTTTAAAAGCTCAGTGAGACCTATGCCAGATCATCCTGAAAGCTTTTACAACTTAAACTAGGAAAGCAAACAGAAAGATATAAAATAAAAGAACTCTGCTATGCATCAAAATAAGTGAATCTCATGTTTGTGATGTGTGGAATCACATCTTCCCTGTAACACATCTCAGTCCCTGATATGTATGTAGAAGGCAATGGTACTCAAGAATGTTAAGTTGGAAAGAGTAATCAGACCCAAGCAAATCAACAAGTAGAAATCCAGGCTACAAGGCACAACAGAGGTCTTCAAGTCCCAGGCTACAAGGCACAACAGAGGTCTTCAAGTAAAGGTAGAAGGCTACTTGCTGAAAATGTTACAAAGTAGATACTTGCTCAGAGAAGGGTTGTGCTAGACAGCTCTGAGATTTCTTCTAACTTTGAGATTTTGTGACAATTTTAAAGATACTCAAGAACCCATTTTCAAGATCTCTTAGAGTTGGGATATTAAAGAATATAAAATATCAAGGACTGTACTGCCAAAAACAGGTAACTAAGAAGTTAACATTATTTGCCTTTATACTATATTTTTACCTTCATAAAATCTTTGAGAACAACCTGTACTGATGAAATCTTTGAGAAGGGAATAGACAGGCTCTTAGATGATTCTCTATAGTAAATTGTATGTTCAGTCAAACAACTGACAAATCTATGAAATACATAATCAAGCTGTGTCTCAACAAATCTGATGCAACATTTGTCAAACACTTACTATGTGCAAGTCACTATAGAGGCACTGAGGATACAAGGGCAAAAAGAAAAAAAAATCCCCAACAGTTTCCGCCCTCAAGGAACTTACATTTTACTAGAATAAAATATGCATATAAATAAAAGTAGCACAAGGAAAATTGAGGAAGGAGAGTGCATTAACAACTGGACAAATCAGGGAAGACCTTACAAAGGAAGTGACATCCAAACTAAACTTAGAGGAGTTCTGAAACAGATAAGGAGCATGTTTTTCGTAATAGGGGATGGCTTGTGAAGATGTACAGAGGTGGGAGACAGCATCACGTTTGGATAAGAGATAATTCTTTAGTATCCTGGGATTTAGTTCATCTAGACCTAATAACTTCAAATGTTCTCTTTCTAATTTGCCACTTACCTTGAATATCAATTCCTTATTATTTATTTTTTTGTCAGTTCAAACATCATTATTCTTTGAGAGAAAAAATTAAGCAATGAGTAGGTTCACTTTCTCTGTCAGTCATTATTATTCACCCATCCATCTCCATCATCAGTCTTATCTTCTAAACTAAGAGACAGTCGTTTTGTGATATGAGTAGAATGTCTTCATGAAAAACTGGCAGATAAAATTATAAGCACTGTCAAAGATCAGACCACAGCCTGGTTAAGGTGCTGCTTTCTCCATGGAGCCTGAACCAACACAGCTGAAAGGATCTTTCTGTCCTCCTATTTTCTTATGGCACTTGTCTTGCTCTCTCCATCTGTCCTTCATGTATTCACCTAGAATCCCACTGGTTTGTGTATGTATTAGATTATAAATTCTTTAATATCAGGAAATGTGTTATTTTTTCATCTCTGTATGCCCAGCACCTAGCACAGGCCCTTGTGTATAGAAGGTACTTGATATATCCATTTCAAAATTATACTTCAAGGGAATTTGGAAAAAATTAAATATTTCTTTTGATAGTCCAAGATCCTCTTTTCTCTTTATAACAGGATAAATGGACAAGGAACTCCTAAGGACAGAGCCCTAAGAATCTCCAAAGGTGTTAGCTAAACTGGAAAAATACATCTATGCTTTGTTGTTGAGCAAAAAGAGGCAAACCAGGGAGAACTGCATCTTGGAAGACAAATGATTCAGAAGTAAGTACTGGGTATTAAAAACTGAAGAGAGTTTAAGGAAAATGAAAACTGCACTTCAGTTTATTATGTGGTTGTCAATGCCTTTCATAAGATGGTGATGATGAGAGCCACTGACTTCCAGGAAATACTTTAATTCCATTACAACAAATGCCTAAAGTGGCTGAGTGTATTCCAAGAAATATTCTAATATAGCAAAGTTCTGGTAACACAAAAGAATTTCAACAGGCTATCAAAATGATTTTTTCATGATGATAACAATAGCCAACATTTATACAACACTACTGTATGCCAGGTACTGTGCTAAGCTTTTTAAATATATCATCTCATTGGATCCTCACAACAACCCTAGAAGGTAGGTGCTATCATTATCTCTATTTTATAAGGAAAATGAAACAAAGCTCTCAAAATCAAGTGACTTATGCAGGGTTATACAGCTTATGTTCAAGTTGAATTTGAACTCAGGTCTTCCGGACTCCAGAGCTGGCACTATAAAACAGTCCAAATATACACTGTTCTTTGAATCAGAAGACTTTGGTTTTAGCAATGAATTTTCTTTTCCATTTAGAAAGTCAGTTAATCCCTGTCGCTATGTAAAATGGACACAACGATTCATTTTAAAGTTTGCAAAATATTCTGCTCACAATGACCTTCTAAAGTAGTTGTGCAAGGACTGTTATTCCTATTTTATTATTTCCTCATTTATAATGAGAAAAGTGTTTTTTTCTGCCATATAATTCCATTGAGGCAAGTCAATTAATACTTATACTACCTACTTCATAGAGTACTTAAGAAAAAAGTACTTTGTAAATGGCAAAGCAATATATAAACATTTAAAATAATAGAAAATTAACCTGTAGTTACTACAGAAACCTAGAAGTGAGAAGATAAAGTCAATTACTTCATAAAATATAAAAAAGATCTCTTGATTTATTTTCCAGGAAGCAATCCTTTGTATTTGATTCTCTTCTTTTTAGATAAGGTATAATAAAATGATTTGTAAATTTTAAAATAGAAATGTCAGCTCTTGGTATCACCAGTATCACTGACTGCAATGCTATCTTGTTTTTAAAATAAGTTTTTATCCACTGCTCAGGCATTTTTTTAGCTTCATAAAATAGGTCAGTTTTTGTTTTGTTTTGGTTTTTTTTGATTCATAGTAATAATAGAAGTAGCAAAGCCTATTGTTTCAACGTTTTAAACTCTCATAATTTTTAAAATGTCAGGGTATCCAGACACTGAACTCATAGCTTTTCAACTTCTAATTAATACTACCTGATAATACGCACTGTTTTTAGCAATTTCCTCCCAGAGTTGCTGTATCAATTTTTAAATGTCTCTATTGAACCTGGACTGTTCAATCAGGAAACTACCTAAAAATCAGTCACTTAATTGAACAAGAATTCATTCCTATGGGAAAGACATTAATCTAAGTACTAACATACAGAAACTGACAAAACAATCTCTGAGTTTCAAAGAGCTGGGAGGGGGAAGTGAGACAAGGAAGCACAACGCTTACTTTTGTTGCTCAGTCATTTTTCAGTTGTGTCCAACTCTTCATGACCCCCTTTGGGGTTTTCTGCCATTTCCTTCTCCATCTCATTTTACGAATGAGGAAACTGAGGCAAATGGGTTTAAGTGACTTGCCCAGAGCCACAGTTAGTTAAGTTATCTAAGGTCGGGTTTAAATTCAGGAAAATTCATCTTCCTGACTCCAGGTCTAGCACTCTACTGCCTCAAAACAAAGAACACACAATATAAATAGGAATAAATGTGGTGAAAGAGACACTATCAACTTGGCAGGGGAGGTCAGGAGAAGCCCCTTTTATGACACAGTGCCTGAGTTATGCCTTAAAGGAGCTGGAGATTCCAAATACTGTTGCTGGATATTAAAGGGGGGAACATCAGGAGAGATGGCAACAGGAGGTGAATTCATTAGACGGCATAATAAAACAACTTACACATATATAAGACTTGCTGGCCAACAGAAACAGAATTTTTTGTCTGATTATCCTTTCTTCCTCTACCCCTTTATAAAAATGGAAATAGACATGGAAACAATACATTGTTTCTGTATAACATATTAACAGGTGAAGAGGAAAAGGAAGGCTTTTTGCTCATTTCCTTTTAGAATTCAACAAAAGTAGAGTCACCACATGCTGTTCCAAACACAATACATAGTTTTGCTTTTGCCCAGGTTTATATGAAAGCAATTCAGCAAGAAAAAAAAATGTTCCTGTTTCCACTTTTCCTATACCAGTTTCAGCCTTCTCCGGAAGAGATCATAATTTCCCTCGGGAGGCTAGCCTCAGAATTTGAGAAACAAAGCTCTAGAGAGCAAGCAAAAACGGGCACAATGGAAAATTAGCAGCCATTTGTTTTTCACTTAGGTAATTAGCCTGTGCAAAACAGTCTTTAAAAGCCAAAGTGTATTATCAGAAACACATTCATTCTTTGTAATACAGAGAAAAGACTTCTAATATCAGTTTTGAAGATTCAATACTTGTTTCCCATCCACTGAATTCCTGGAAGGAACAGACCTAAGTGGTATTTCATGTTTTTGTCCTAACATTTTTATGATTTGGCAGTTATGGTGCTGACTTGGAGTCAGGAAGACCTGTCAAATACTGCCTTTAATACTTAATAGCTGTGTGACCACAGGCAATTCATTTCATCTGTTTGTCTGTCTCCTAATCTGTAGAATGAGGGTCTCCTCCAGCTCTAAATCTATAATCTACGATCTTCATTTATATATTAGAAATTCAGCAGTGACTAAGAGGTGTCAAACTAGGCTATTTTTTAAAAAATAATATAAACTATATTTTCATTAAAATAACACCGCCAAAGAGGATTTGGCACTACAGATTAGTAACTGAACCTTACTGGGTCATGTGTCCTGTCTGAGCTGAAAGGGAAGTGCTAGTATTTGAAAACTATGTGACTTAAGGCTAACAACCCCATGTGATCCAGCCAAAAGACTAAATAGTGTCCTTTCATTATTGCAAATACTTAAAAGCCAGGCAAGGATGGCTCTGAATACAGTTTGGCAACCATGTTTGAGGTTGGAATGGGAATGAAGAGGAAGAAGACAACACTAAATTTCAGAGTTCATTAGAACTAAGGCAGAGAGATGTCTACAACATCCTAGATGTCAATCATTTGTTGGACAAAAATGATTAGGAAGAATATTCTCAAGAGAATTGTTAAGATTATTTCTTTTTCTTCATAATATTGAAATTCTATTTAGACATGGATTCTAAGTAGAAGGTGAAAGAGGAAAATAGGAAAAGGAAACAGTCAAGAATCACTACAAATAAACTGACTTTCTGATCCGAGGTTACATCTAGAAAATTTTACAGTTGGCAATGACTTGAATCAACACATCTCAATTTGAATCTGTAATAATACTCCCTGCTCATCTGATACAGTCAGGAAAGATAAAATGAAACAGACACCATATAATAAAGTTTGGGAATGCAGGATGATGGAAAGTGTTCCCATTAAAGACTTATAATGCTTAGACAATTCTGAAGGTCTCTTTCTGCTCTAAAGGTCAATTCATTCTAAATAGCCTTCTAACACTTCAAAAAGCTAGGACTTTATAACAATGAGTACTCCCTCCACAAGTACAGGCTGCAATTCCTCTAGCAGTCAAATTTCATCACCTTGCAGCCAACCTGGTGATGAGTCTCATCAAACCCAAGGCTAGTTTAGTCTTCCAAACAGCACATAGTCTGTCACTAAGTCATATTTGAAATCTTTCTAATTTAGGCAGAATGTAATAGAGCTTGGATTCTACTGGAAAAGCTTAAAGAAAAAAACAACAGGGTCACCTCAATACCACAGTGCAGCATGAAAGTATGACTTAGTGGATGAGGATTAAACACTCATTTAAAAAAATTAAAAGGACTAAGGCAGAACAGGAAGGGATAAGAAATTACAAAGTGCAGTGGGAAAAATATAAACATCATTGTAACCTGCTTTATTAATGCTTGTAAGTTACCTGAAAAGGAATGTCTGCATTTCAAATTGGGGATTAAACAAAGCTGAGATCTGTAGCCAATACAGTAAATGACAGAATGAGAATATTTTTAAAAATCAATAGGTGAGAATAAACTAAATCTAAAAGATAAAATGTAATACAAAGATATGCAATGTCCTACACTTAAGTATTTAAAAATCAACTATGCAAATACAGAATGGGGTAGACATGGCTAGACAATAGTCAGTGTAAAAAACAGCTAAATGTTTTAGTAAAAACTAAATCCATCCAAAATTGCATCATGAGGTAATAAGTTTCCCATCACTTAATGATGTTTAAACAGAGGTTGGATGATCATTTGTTGGCAATTTTGTATACAAGTACAGGATTAGACAAGATAACCTCCTATAGGCCTTTCACCTCTAAAAGTCTATTATTCTAAATAGTTCCTGCTTTGTTTCTAAGTAGTCATGCCAAAACTTGCCTTATACAGTTTCACATAAAACTTTTCTGGGAACAAAAAGTCTAATGGAAAATGTTTTTTAAAAAAAGTCCTTTTCACCTCCCCCTCCTTTCTCTTGTGTGGCTAAGAGAGGAGCAGGTGGCCCACTTGCTTTTCCCTTTTTTCCCTTTAAACTCAGAAAAGTATAAACTGAAGCAATAAAATGAAATAGTAAGGGCAATTGATATGCTTAATATACAAGGAAAATGACATTATTGGACAGGAAAGAAAAGAAATGCCTTTCTATAGCCCCTAAATTAGCTAGAAACAAAACAAAATGACAGATGCCTTTTTGAAAAAGCAGCAAATGATTCAAAAACACTTCACAAAAAATTTTTGTTAAATAGAGTGTAAATGGTAAAGGGGTATGGAACAAAGACTAGTTCCCATTATAGCTATTTAGTAGCAAGGATATATCTCTTACATCTTTTAAAATACCTTTCCAGGGGAGAGACTGTCTAAACAGCTGAATAGCACATGGTTCAACCTAAGTATTCAAATGTACCATCTGAAAGGATGAATTATTTGTATAGTGCCAGTAGATCAAACAGGTTAGTAAATATACAAGAGGATCTTAAGAAATGGGATAGTGAAAATGCATAAAGATACTACGAAAGTTTAGTTTTCATACAAAGAGTATGAAAGTACAGTACAGAAAAGTACATTATACATGATGTAATATAAAGATCGTAGATGATATAGCTAAGAATGCAATGCACGTCATTGCAGGCACCCTATTACTTTAAGAAACTGAAATCTTCCATGTTGCAATGCACTAGTAGTACAAGTTGTAATTTGTAGTACACTTCTAAAAATACTTTTAACAGCTCCTCTACATAATGAAGTAGCCTGAGAACCATTCTTTGCACAAATTAAGTTCAATATGGTATTTTGACTCTTGGTTATTTTCCCTACAGAAAACAACTTTTCTTAGACTATATTGCTTTCTTGATAAAAAACAAAAACAAACAAACCAGTGCTGTCTTCCAACATAAGTTAGATCATCTTTCCAGATCAGTTTAGTTGGACAAGAACCTGCTGCTACAGGTATCTTTATTCTCTCAACCTACCTACATTTGCATATCTCTAAATAAGAGGTAGGTAATAATGAATGGCACCTAAGGCAATAGTTGTTACTACAACTACCACACCATAAGGTATCTTCCCTTACTCCCCCCACCTTAGAGATAGGTTTGATTTTCTCTTTCTCCTTACAGGTACCTCCTTTTTTCTTCTTCTTCCTCTTGGCCCTATGGTTTAACTGTATTAGCAACATTTATGCACACAGTTTAACCTAGAGTGAAAGTAGAGCTCCCAGAAAATCAATCCAACCCCATGAACTTCATTTCCCCTTTTCTTTCAGTTTTACCAGTCATTCATTCTCATTTTCCCAACACATTATATTATAAAATATGTATTATACATTCATATCTATTTTCTCAATTGGGAAAGTCTTCATGTAGCAGATGCTACTTAAATCAAGTCTTGGAGGAAATATATATCTGAGTTATAGGCTCACCTAAAATCATTATCTCTAAATTTAGTATTAAGTTAGACTGAACTATTCTTTATATTGCTCAAATCATCATTCAAATAAGTAGGGATATATATACCCAAAACAGACAACACAGCATAATGATAGAGAATAGGTATCTGAGTCAGGATTAAGAGCAAGTCCCACCTGTGACTACATATTTGTTGGGTAACATATTTGTGCTGTGCTTAAGCTCCTTCTGTGCTGGAAGCAAATCTCTTAGACTAAAAACTACAGAAAAAGTGTTAACCTGCACTGGTAGAAGAATCCTCACCAGAAGCTCCCTACACTGAAGAAATCAAAGATTCAGTTAAAAAAAATATTATACACATACATATATGTTAATAAGCTTTTATTAAATGCTGACTTGGTTTTAGGGACTACACTAAGCTTAGGGATACAAAGACAAAAGTGAATCTGTTCCTCCCCTCAAGGGCCTTACATTCTAATGGAAAACACAACACAGACTAATAGAAGTATAGAATATATGCAAAAGGAGTAAGTAAGTAGTGCAGTAGATGGGGGATGCTAGGTCAGAAACACCTGAGCTCAAATATGGTCTCAGACAATTAACAGTTGTGTGACCCTAGACAAGTCACTTTATCTGTCTGTCTCAGTTTCAACTGTACAGTGGGGATAATAGTAGCAGCTACTACGTTACAGGATAAAATGAGAGAGAATATTTGGGAAAAGGGGTTTATCAGTATGCCTAGCACATAGTAGGTGCTATTTAAGTATTTCGTCCCTCCCCCTTCTCTACAAGGTAGTTTGTGAAGGAGTGCACTAGCAGCTGAGGATTAGGAGAGGCTTCATGTTTAAAGTGGCAGTTGAGACAAGTTTTGAAAGAGACAAACATCTGTCTAGAGACTGTTAAGAGTTAAATGCAGTATCGCATGATTTAACATGAGAATTTCAGTTGAAAGATTTCTTTATATTGTTTAAATTATTATTCAAACAAGTATGAAAACTTGTTTGACAGGTATATAGTACTGAGTTCTCACAGGGTCATGGTTAGATATGAAATGGATTTACTGAGGTAAGAAAAAATCTGGTATAAAATTTGAAGATAATTACATTCCATTCAGAGAAACCAGATATTTAATTACTAACTGCATGACGTTTCAAAATTGTTCACTGCTATAATTCTGTTCAAGTGTACTCCCATTTTAAGCAAATCCTGTATTTGAAGACTGAAGGTTTTTAAAAAAGATAAATTGTTAGAATTCTTAACTTCATAAAAGACTTTCCTATAGGACTCATTTAAATAAGCTAACTTCCCATGTGTAAGTTAAATTATTTAACATACACAACTTGAGAAGTACATCAATTTACTGAGTAAAGAAAGTTATACCTGTAGTTTACTATTAGAATGCCCTACAAAACTTCAAAGTTAAAGAAAAGAGCAATGACTCACCTCCATTTTTAGCGCAGCAGTAGACTGGTCATAATGTCCCATCAAATTAGGGAAAAATGTCAAATTGTAGGTCATTTTCACACATTTGGGAACAGTAATTGGTTCACAGGTAAAGAAACTGTGCCCTCGTATGAGGGGCAACCTTATACACATCACCAAAAATAAAATTGCTTCCATTTTCTTCAAATTCCTGTTTTCACCACATGGTCTGGAATGCAGTTATTTCCATCCTCTTAGGCAACATCACCAAAAAGCTGCTCAAATTGCTCTTTTCATTATTTTACCATCCTCTAGGATGTTCATTTGTTGAAATTTACTTCTTTATCGTTAACTGTAAAACCAAACAAGGACACATCATCAACTGGAGTCAGAAGTTTAAAATCAGACACAAATGTTAACGTGAATCAAGTGTAAAATGATGTCTAAATAATAACTTCCATTTACAATCGCACGCCTTATAAGAAGGCACATTTCTATTTTTTTAAGGAATAATCCTAAAATCCTTGCACTGTGCTGCACATTCTATTAAACATTTAAAAATGAATGCTAGTACAGAGTGTTAAAGTGGGTAGGTAGGGATAGCGAAAAGAATGCTGGTAAAAATGAATCACAAAGGAATTACATAAATACAGTAGCTTAGAGACCACAGAGGGTCATCTAGTGCAACTCCCTTATTTAATAAAAGTGAAACTGTAGCCCTGAGAAGTGAAATGATCACACAGTTACTCAGTAAGAGGTCCCTAAATCCCGCAAGCTGCCTCCCCACACTCTACATTTTGGAGTTTTCCTCTTGAACAACTAACTAGATCTGAACTTTCTTTATAGAAGGCACTGCTGCGTGCATGGTACAGGAAGAACAAACACTGCGTCTGGCTTTAAAATCTCAGCCCTGCCACCTGTGTAGACAGACCCCCGACAAGGAACTTCTCTCAGTTTCAGTTTCATTCATAAATGAGAGAACTGGACCAGACGACCCTACGAGCCTACGTCCAGTGGTTAAGGAATGCTCGCCCTCCGAGCACCGCCTGTGCCCTCCCAACCCCCCCCAAACTGGCAGGAATGAGAGATTAGCAATTAGATCCAGGGTGGGGCGCGCAAAAGGCGAAGAAAGCCCTTCCCACCCCTCCCCAACCCACCACAAATCACGCAGAAATAAGGCCCCTCCACGCTTTTACTAGCCCACCGGCCAGCCGCCCGCCTGCTGCCCCCGCTCCCGAGCTGGGCACCTGTCCCTGCCCTGGCCCGCAGTCTCCTCCCATGCTCTGGTGGGTGATTTCCTCGAGTTAGCTCGGAAAGTGGCTTGGGGTATATGGCTCCCAACTTCGGGGGAAACTTAGGGCGGGGGCGGGCGAGGGACCCTGGCCGCCTCCGCGAGCCCCGGAGGCGCGATGCGCGCGGGGAGCGAGCGCCACCCCCGCCCCTTGGGCTCGCGCAGCCCCTCCCTGTTACCTGGCCCGCCGCCCCTCCCCCACCCCCGGCCGGCGCCCGGTGGGCGCTCGCTCCGCCGGGGGAGCCGCGGTTGGCAGCCTGCCGGAGGGTTCGGGCGCGGTGGCTCGCCTCTTCACCTGCGGGCACCTTCGCCGCGGCCGCAGCGCCGGCGCCGCTATCGCCGCCCGGGTCGTCGCCGCCGCCTCCCTCCCCTCGGGTGCCCGCGGCGGGAGCGAATGGCTCTGGCCAGTTGCCGGGATCCGGCAGCCGCGCGGGGCGCGAGAGCTAGGGAATCCCGCGAGACTGAGCCGGGGCAGGTCGAGCCGGGGCAGGTCCGGGCGCGCGGCTCCGGGGCAGGGGGGGAAGCGCTCCCCCGCCCCCGCTCTGGTCCCAGCGCCCGGCCCTCGCCACAGGTTCCCGGGGCGTGCGCGGGAGGAGAGCCCCCGCGGCTCCCGTGCCCCCAGGCGGGCGGAGCGGGGCGGGGGTGTCGGGGAGTGTATCCGGCTGCGAGGTCTGGGCATGGGAAGCTCCCCTTTGCCACCTGCTTTTGTAGAGTCCTCCGGAGAGTCGCGGTGACCCCCTGGGACTGTGTTCTGAACCTCGAAAGGAAGCGTCCCGAGACGAAGAAACGGCGCAGCTTTTCTTCTCTTGTTTTCGGGAGCTGAGCGCTCAGGGAAAAGGATTTTCCCAGGGTGGGAGTGATATGCAAAGCCTGTGGTCCCAAAGAAATCGGAGCCAGAGGTTAGATGGGACAACTCCTGATTTGGATATAAGCTACTCCGTGCACGCACAAATGTCTAGAGAATGGTCAGGCTCACAGGATCTGGACATCAGAAAGGAACCCCAGATGTGACTTACTTTGCACAACGGATGCATTTCTCAAGTTCTATCTCTTAAAATTGTAAAATAACTAGAAAAGCAACCTTAGAATTTCTTACAAATTTTTTTTTTATGAAGTGTAGTATCATGCCCTAATTTAGCTTTTTAAAAAACACTTTAATCTTCCTATGCAGGATTTGCATAAAATGAGGATTCACCTGTACAGACATATACCCGTAATTAAAGAACTTGGCTTCTCAGAATGATTTCCCAAGTCCATCTTGAAATACAGAAGAATTTTTCATTAAACTCACTTTTCATCTAAGATATGTGGATATAGATATAGATAGGTATGTATACATATGTAAGAAATGCATGCATATGTTTGTACATACATGTATGTATAAGTGTGTACAGTCTCCTTGTTCTTCCTTGATAAAGAATTCCCCTTAAAACATCCAATACAAGTAGTCATAGGTCTTTCACCTATAGTGACAGGGGATCCTCTATATCCCAAGGAAGCCACTTTCACATACCTCTAGTTGTGAGGATGTTTATTCTTATATCAAACCAAAATTTATCACCTTTCATATGGTCTAGGTCAGGATATCCGGTGACCTCTAGATTTGAGGTGAGGAGTTATCAATGAAGATGCATCACTACTTCACTTAAACACTGCTGAAAAGCCTCAGACTGACTCAGAGAAAAAGCACTAGACTTCAGAAGGGTGGCTACTGTAAATTTCCAAGAGTCTTGAAATTTAGAAACCATGAGATGGGTGCAAAGTATTAGAAAATCATAGAACTGAGTGACATGGGCCACTTAAGCTATCCAGCTACAGAAATCCAGATTTTTAGTATCCAGATTACGTAATTTAGCAAATTAATAATAACGGCTAGAATTTATATAGTGCTTTAAGGTTTGTAAGCACTTTACAAATATCTCATTTTATCTTCACAATACAAGGCTACCAGCCTCATCATCCAACTGAAACTGCTCTCTCCGAAGTTACCAGTGATCACTTAATTGCTAAATTCAATGACCTTTTTCTCAGTGCTCATTCTTCTTGACCTTTCTACACCCTTTAGCATTGTTGATCACTCTCTTCTCCTTGATGTTCTCTCTAGGTTTTTCGTTTTTGTTTTTGACACTTCTGATTCTCCTCCTTCCTATCTGACTGCTCCTCCTCAGTCTCTTTGCTGGCTCTCACTGCTGAACCTCCAGTCTCACCTCTCCAAGTGTCTATTAGACATCTCACACTGGATGTCCTGTAGGTGTCTTAAATTCAGCATGGCCAAACCAGAACTCATCTTTACCCATTAACCCCTCTGCAACTCAGGTATTGTTCTTGATTCTTCACTCTCTGTTGCCCTCATTCCTCATATTTAATCTGCTGCCAAAGCCTCTTGATTTTACCTTTGAACATCTCTCTACTATGCCCCCTTCTCTCTGATCCTACCACCACTCTACTGTAGGTCCTTGTCACCTCATGCCTGGATCATTGCGATAGTCTGCTGGTTGTCTGACTGCCATCAGTCTTTCCCCACTCCAGTCTATCCTCCACTCAGCTAATAAAATGATTTTTCTAAAGTACAGGTCTGACCACATCACTCTCCTACTTAATAAACTCCAGTGGCTCTCTGTCACCTCCAGGTTCAAATATTGAATCCTCTATTTGGCATTAAAGCCCTTCATAATCTGCCCCCTCTCCACTTTTCCTGTCTTCTTACGTCTTATGCCCCCTTCATTCTTTGACTAGCTAGTCTCCTTTTTCCTTGAACAAGATACTCCATCTCCAGGCTCCTGGCATTTTCACTGGCTATCCCCTCATGAATGGAGTACTGTTCTTCCTCATCTTAGTCTTCTGGCTTCCCTGGCTTCCTTCGAGTTCCAGCTAAAATCCTACCTTTTCCAGGAAGCCTTTTCCCAATCCCACTTACTTCTAGTATTTTCCTTTGATTATTTCCTGTTTATCCTGTAGTTTGCATATTTGTACATAATTGTTAGCATATTGTTTCCCCGTTACATTGTAAGCTCTTCAAGGGCAATGACAGTCTTCTGTTTTTCTTTGTATCCCTAGAGCTTAGTACAGGGCCTTGAGCATAATAGACACTTAATAAATATTTATTGAATGACAACAACCCTGGGAGGTAGGTGTTATAATTCTACAGATGAAGAGACTGAGGCAAACAGGTTTGTAACTTGCCCAGGGTCACACATGCGGAAAGTGTCTGAGGCTGGATTTGCATTCCAGGTTTTCCTGACTCCAGGTCTAGCATTGTATCTACTGTGCCAACTAGCTGTCTACAATACATTTTTTTCCAAGAAAAATTTAAATGTTTTTGTACAACATTTTTGGCATGATGTCTTTTCCATTAGAATGTGAGCTCCTTGAGGTGAGGGACTGTGTTTTGTTTTGGTTTTTTTTTCAGTGCCAGGAACAATAGTACTTACTAAATTCTTGTCAATTGATTAACTAAACTTGCAAACAAGGAAATACTGAAACTCACTATATTTTTTCCATAGTGATGCTTCGTAAGATCAATAAGCACTCCTTCACTGTGCATAATGGAACCCATCCACAACTTACCCAGTTTAATTCTTGCCCATGTCTTTCCATATTTTCTATATATGTGGGAGTCCTTCCGTTAGTTCCTTTTAATATTTTATAGGTAGCATTGCAGCACTTGAGCTATCCATCTGTTGCCCTTTGTTCTTGATAATAGTCAGTCTACATCTTTGTCTCTTCATACATGGCTTTGATGATGTCTTTATGCCACTAGTCATCATTAGTAATATGCTGCAGCCTGCTCACACCCACTCCCCAGCTTTCAATTGTTTTTTGAGGGTCAACTACAATTTTGATTCTTCCATGATTCACACCCATAAAATTATATCAGGTGAGAATTGTGTTTTAAAAAAAAAATAAAGATGTTCTTTTAAAATAGCAAGCCATCTGAAATCATTATAATTTCCTATATGTAATCCTGTAATCCCATATGTAATTTCTTCTATTCAATTCTGAACCCAGAGTGTGTATCTTAGATACTGAAACTAATGGACTAAATCATCCTCCAGTGCCTTACTGCTGAGTCTGAGGTCCTGAATACTTTCTGGGAAATTTTAGAAATAAATTCTTAAATTTAAAATGTACAGATATTTTAAGTTATTGGAAGAAAGTTGTTTTATGGTTAAGTATTTATTTATACTTAAATATTATAAGTTGATTTATACTTAAATATGTAAATGTATGTATACTTAGATAATGAATAGAAGTCATATATGAACGTACATAAATGCCAAAACTATACTCTCTATTTCAAATTAGCCTGATTGCCAGCTCTTCCCCATAAACAACACTGTATTTCTTGTCTTCTACATTTATATAAACAATACCTCATATCTGAAACTTACTTCCTCCTCATCTTTAATACATAGATTCACTAGCTTCCTTCAAAGAGTAACTGAAGTGTCACATGGCCTTCCCTGATCTTCTCGGGCTTTATTTCCCTGAAATCATATTGCATTTTTTTCTCTCTTTGCTCGTTTGTGTTATCATGGTACTGTCAGAAGAATTCTGCATTCGAATCCCACCTCTGACACTATCTCTGTGACACTGGGCAAATGACTTAATCCCCTTGGCCTCAGTTTCCTCATCCTTAAAATTAGGTGGTTGAACTAGATGGTCCCTCAGATCACTTTCAGGTCTAGAGCTATTATCCTTTGATCTGTGTATACCTTGTTTCTCTCAAGTCAAATGCAAATTCTTTGAGGTTCTCTCAAGTCAAATGCAAAATAACTGTTTCCTTGAATCCACAGTGCTTAGGATGTAATAGACATTTAACAAATGTTTTTGGAATTGAATTGAATTGAATGCTAATGAATTTAAGCATTTTGACTTCTAGGACTTTATTTTTTTTTTTATTTTTTTGTCATCTTGATATTCCTCCCCCCCCCCACCCCCCACCTTTCACAGAGTAGCTGCTGGATGTTTGTTTAATGGTTGAAATGTACATTCTGTAGCAGTACACTGCCTCCCACCTTCCCAACAAGGGCATCTTCATCTCCCCCCTCAGGATACTTGGGGTTCCTCTGCTCATGATTAGTGCCCTAAATTGCATTTAACCAATTAACATTAATTAGCACTTGCATAGAGATATTTACTGAAAAGATAAAGAATAGAAATTATAAAGCAATTCTCTTATAACTCTCACTCTTCCTAGCTGCATGACCAAGGCAAATCACTAAACCCTATTTGCCTCGATTTCTTTTTCTGTAAAATGACCTGGAAAAGGAAATGTCAAACAACTCCAGTATCTTTGCCGAGAAAATCCCAAATGGGTTTGTGAAGAGTCAGACACAACTGAAATGACTGAAGAACAAATCCTCCCAACATCTGGAGGCATACTCTGCTATGTACTATCTCAATTTGTGGAGAGTGGGCTCAAACTAGAGCAGTTTCTACATAGCATTTTTCCCCAGAAATTTCACTTACTGAATTCAGCATAGCTAGTAGATGAATCACTATAGCTCCCTCTATCCTGCCTTAAATCTATGCTGCATCAAATTGCTTGCTAAGGACTTCACACCTCACCATCTTGCCTGACTGCAGGAGCTGACCATACCTCCTCCCCTAGACTCTGGTGGCTCATTTTTCTCACTCCCCCCCCCCCCACTTTTAAAGGGGGAAAATTTTTCCCTGTTTTGAAGCTCACAAGGCTGTAGGCATTTTTGATATTTCACATAAAAATAAGAAGAAGAAACAGAACCGAGACAGAATCAACAGCAGGGCCATGTATTCATGAGCCATGCAGTGGTGCCCCTAGTAGGGAAATAGACCTGAGATTTCCCCAGACCAAAGGTTTACATCAGTCATTGCCTGCTCATTTGAACACAAACATAAAGGAAAGGAAAAGAAACTGAGACTGGTTAGTGACTTTTGAATGCATCCCTTTCACTGAGTAACAAGCTACATAATCAGAACTAGTTATAGGATATCTATGTATACTCCACATTGGGGAATGGGGCCCTTCCACTCACTACATGTCAATTTATCTTTCCAGAAACAGCCTCCTTCATCCTTTCCAATATGGTTTGCCAGCAAGTGAAACATGCTGCAGCACTAAGAATAGAGCTCCTATTGGTCAAGCCCCTTTTACTCAAGTTTTGCTTTGAATTGCATTTTATGATGTAATGGGCTGGGTGTTCCTGGTTAGTATATATACTAGAGAACTGCAGAGATGTTATGAAAGTTTCAATATTTAGCCCATCTCTGCTCTCACTGATGTGGGTGCCCACTTCAACAGTAAAGATTTAACCCACCCTTGTGTTCTCATTGTATGGGATTCTTTTCCATGTCCTCCCTTATAGCCTACACAGAAGGTTCTATATCCTAGAGACTTTTAATGCTTGGGTTATCAGTTTCTTGAATCTTGCTCTCATGAGTGATTGGGATATGTCCTTTTCCAATCATTTTCTGGCTTATAGCTTTTATCACACTTTTTGTATGTCTTTATTCACAAAGTGTACGATCTGCTTACAATCCCCATATTATTCTCTGCCCTTTGAGAACCCCACAGTTTTGAATCCTTAATGATTGTGACTTTTTTGAACCACAGATAGAGCTGCACTAGAAAAATACTGATGATCAAAAGGTGAATTTTCATTTTAGGAAGAAGTTGGGCTGCATGATTTCCCAAATGCAAGCCATTTCTGTACAAGAAGTATTTATTATATTCCTTCCACATACTGAAGATACATAGGAAAAAAAATTTAAAAAATTGCTGCTTTATTTTTCTTCTTTAATTTTGGGTTCAACTCATATGTCTCTTCAGCACCTATCCCAAATACATGTACTCATGGACTAGTTCAGTGGGCTGCCCCTACAACCTTTGTATTGTGTGTGTGTGTGTGTGTGCACGTGCACACGTGCATTCTTTATCCATTTTATTTTGGGTACAAATTGTTAAGCTGCCTTTTTTTTTTTTTACTGTATCCTCATTGTAATAAGACAATCCTTTTCATTTTTCTTAATTGAGTCTCTCTCATTCTCCACAGTGACTGTTCCAAACCTTTTCTTCTCTTCTTAAACTTTCTACATCAATCCTTTTTCTGACAGCAAAAGACATTGCTTCATACTTTACTACTACTATTGCCACTACCATTACCACTGCTACCACCACCACAACTACAACTACTGCGACTGCTACTGCTACTACCACTAGGAGTAAAAATCATAATCGTCATAGCATTTATATAGTACCTAATATATGGCAGGCACTGTGCTAAGTGCTTTACAAATATTTTGTTATTTAATGAAATAAAAATATATATGTATGTATTTACATGCATATGTATACAGCATATACATATATGTAATTTATATGAAATATGGGTCATTCACCATGAGATCCCTCTTCTCTCTTTGTCTCACAGCTCCTTTATTGACATCATCTCCCTTCTCTCCTTTACTCTAGTTTTCTAATGAAGAGGTGAGCCTTCTCCTCAAAGCCAACCCCCTTACAAGTACTCTGCTCTCTTCTCAAGCAGATTACCCTCTCCATCATTTCCTCTTCTAATAGTCTCTCCCTTTTTCTAGCTCCATCTCTAATGCCTACAAATATACCCATGTCTCTCTAATCTTTAAAAAAGCAACTCCCTCCCATTAGACCCCATCACCTCTACAAGTAAATGTCCTACAATTCTACTCTATTTCTCAGCCAAAATCCTGGGGCAGGGTGGGGTGGGGGGAGCTTTCTACATTCTTTCCTTCTGTTTCTTCTCCTCTCATTTCTAAACCCCCTGCAATCTGGCTTCAGTTTTTATCGTTTAATTGAAACTGTTCTCTCCAAATTTGCTATTGATCTCTTAATTACCAACTCTTGAGATCGTTTCTCAGTCTTCTTCCTTCTTGTCCTCTTTACAGCATCTGGCACTGTTGACTAGCCTCTCATCCTAGATAATATCTCCTTTCTGGGTTTCCATGACAATACTCTTTCCTGTTTCACCTCTTACCTGTCTGACAATTCCTTCATGGTTTCCTTTGCTAGATCCTCATCCGTGTCATAATTAACTATGGGTTTCCCTGAAGTTTCAGTCCCGGATCTTCTTCTCTTTCCTCTCTACACTGTCTCACTTGGTGGCCTCATCAACTTTGATAAGTTCAGTTATCATCTCTGTACAGTTGACTCCCTGATCTACACTTCTAACCCTCATCTTTCTCCTGAGCTAGAGTCTGGCATTACCAAGTGCCTACTGAACATTTTGAACTGGATATTCCAGAGACATCTCCAATTGAACTCATCGTTCTTGCTAAACCCACGTCTCTTTCACACTTCATTTTTGTCCAAGACACCATCATTATTCCAGATTTCTAATCCCATTATTTATTCTAAGATCCTCTCTCACTCACCTCACATATCCAATGTTTTATGAAATCCTGTCATTTCTACCTTCATGAAATCTCTCATATCTGTCTTCTCTCTACTCACATTCCCTGGTTCAGGCTGTCATTGTCTCCTCCCTGAACTAGACCCCCTAATTGATCTCCCTACATCAAATATTGCCCCATTACAAGCCATGCTCCACCCAGCTACTAATGTGAGATTTCCTTAAGCGTGGCTGATTATGTCATTCCCTCAGTCAATAAACTTAAGTGACTCTCTATTACTTATAAAGTTAAATGTAGATCCCTCTGTTTAGCACTTAAAGTCCTTCATAAACTGATCCAAACCTATCTTTGTAACCTTATTAAATATTATTCCCCTTCATTAAACTGGTCTTCTTACTGTTGCTTTTTCACAATATTCAAACTCCTGCCTCTGAGACTTTGAATTGACATTCCTTCTGTCTTTTATGCTCTCCCTCCTCACTCTCATTTCTAAGAACCCTAGTTTTCTTCAAAGCTGAACGATTAAGAACAAAAACAAAACCATAATTAAGACATCAATAACTACCAATCCATATGCCCATTATTCACTTGGATAAAGTCAATGCAATAATAAACTGCACATGTTTCAAGGGCATACTTGATGAAAACACAAAACAGGAAGAAGCAGGTTTCTGCAACTCATTTTCTATAATAGAGCACATTTTCCTAGTCATATAATCCAGGAAAGGTCAAGAGAATATGGAATTCTGCTGTACTTGCAGTTCTAAATCACTACCTTCTAAATAAGGCCTTTGTTGATCCCTCCCCCCTAGCTGCTAGTGCCTTCCCTTCCAAATCATCTTGTATCTGTTTTGTGTGTGTGTGTAGCACACACACACACACACACACACACATACACATACACACACACACATTTGTAGGAAAGAAATGCTAGTGGACGGAAATCTGATCTTGAAGTCAGAACCTGGGTATAAGTCCCATCATTGACACCTCCTGGCTCTGTATCACTGGGCAAATAACTTCTCCATGCACCGGACTGCTCTTTTAAGACTTTAAGTCTTAAGAGAAAGTAGCAATTTATATAGGCAGGGCATGCTTCATCTAGGAGTTCCCTATATTAATGAAATCACGGGTCCAGTGCCTCTCCTGTTCTCATTTATATATACATATTGTCTGTCCCCAGTTGAATGTTAGTTCCTAGAAGGATAGAGCTATTTCACTTTTATCTGTGTATCTCCATTGCCTTGTTCAGTGCCTGGTCTATAATAAGCACCTAATAAATGCTTATTGATTAATAGATATATTAATTGATCTCTAATATTCTGGAGCTGGATGCAGTTAGTGCAATGTCATTTGCAAACAGGAACATCTAGAAGCCACATCCCTCTATATGGAATCCCTCTTCCACTTAAACAACTACCATGATCATAGAGGTCATCTGGTGAACATACATATCCTTGTTCTATATTTATTTGACATTGAGAGACAGAGACAAGTTGAGGCAAGTTATTTATGTGGTTATAATTATCAACAAATTTTGTTAAACATTTATATGGAAGCTACCTTGCTAGAGAACAATCCTTTGCTCTACTCTCTAATACTTTTTAATCAGTGATCAGTGAACAGTAAGTACAGCAGAATTCCATCTTCTGTTGACCTTCCCTGGATTTTATGACTGGGAAAATGTACTCTATTATAGAAAATGCATTGCAGAAACCTGCTTTTTCCTGTCTTGTGTTTTCATCAAGTATGCCCTTGAAACATGTGTAGATTATTATTACACTGACTTTATACATGTAAATAATAGGCATATGGGTTGATAATGATGTCTTAATTATGGCTTCTGTTTTTGTTTTTTTCTTAATCATTCAACAACTTCCTCTCTTTCAAGTGTCTTGAAAAATAATCCCTCATGTTTTCAAAACTGTGTTAATTCTAGCAAGAATTTATTTTCTGTCCTTGATCTGGTCTAGTTACTCTTCCTGTCTTTGTCTTTTTGTGTGTGTGTTTTTTTTTTAGTGCCATTGCCTCTTCCTCATATAATTTGTCAGAGACTGAGGTATTAGAATCTAAATGTGGTAGTTCCACTAGCCTGAATGATGAAAATAATTTATTGTGGAAATAAAGACAGAACTGTTCCATTTTTCTCCTTTGTTCTTTTTCTTCCAGTTTCATATACTTGGGATGACTTCATACGCCTTAGTCTCATGCCAAATTTTCTTTGTATTCATTACACCTTTCACTATTCTTGTTGGTTAGGTTGCTTTTAATCTACATCATTATCTTATATAACATTTTAGAAACAAGTTTATACTCCATGAAGTTCATAGTCTGTGGTTACTATCCCAATTCCTACTCATATTGATGAGTCAGATTTTCAAGTCATGGCTACAAAATCTCCACTAAGCACTCTTGGAGTAAATCTAAGAGATTTGGGAAGGGGTGTCCTTTTACTGTTGTAGTTTGTGAGCTTCCAATAGAATTGTCTCTCTATTATTGTTATTAATTGATTACTAATTAGTCAGACTCAATTAGCTCTTTTAGAAAGGGATATTTACTCAGGTGGTACATGAGAAACAGTATAAAAATCTCCCCAAACGTCTGTGACATACTTTCCCACAAGTACATACAAAGTCTAGGGTGAAGTAGACTCAAGCATAAAGTGAATATATATTATAGTAATGTAGGAGGTCGTTGATCCTAACAGTTCCTTTCTCCTCTTCATAAGGTTCTCATAAAGATTCCTCTGCATGTAGTATCACTTCTACTAAGCAACTTGGTACTTTTCCTCATTGTATTCAGTCTGTTCTCTGCTCCCAGTTTAGGATACTATCACCAACTGCTGTTGTCCTGGAGAGCAATAGTACAATGCAAATGGGAAGATGAGAAGTCACAAATTCTCCAGGCCCTTCTAAATTTTCAAGATCCTACTCCATTTAAGGGGAAGGGTGTGGGGAAAAGACCAAAACTGAGCATGGAGCCCAAGGCTCTGCTTCTTCCCACCATTCCAATCAATTACTTCTCAGAGGTTTAGCTGAAACTTTCTCACCTCTCCACTTGCAGGAATCTTTGCAGATTCTGAACTAGCCCCCTGTCTTTATATATGCTCCACATGGCATTGCCAAGCTTCTTCAGTCAATCTAAACCAAGGCTTTTTAAATTTTTTCCACTTGTGACCTCTTTTCATCCAAGAAATTTTTACTTGTCCCCACATATATAGGTATGTAAAATAGGTATAAAAATGAAACTTTTACTGATAATAAATCATAAAGAAATTTATTTTAAAACAATTCTTTGGTATCCATATAATTTTACCATTTATTAAAGATGAAAACAAACTTGCATACTAATGATATGGATGTGCTTGTTTATTTTTATATAAAGAATTAAATCTTGGCAGAATATCTGATACTGTAGGATGCAGAGCATCTTCAACATTTTTCAGAATTGATCTGTATTTTGATTTTATAATCATCAATGCTGAAAACGCCATATCACATAAATATGTAGTACAAAATGGCAGAAATATGTTTAAGAGCTTTCAAAAACTGTTAGCAATTCTGTCCTAATCTCAAGTCAAGATTCACTTAATGATTTTTTTTTAGGAAACTCAAGTTTTAAACCTGTGTCGCTTGATAACTAGGCAGTTTTTTCTTGAAGTTTTAATGGCAGATGACTGACCTATTTTATTTCAATTCAGTATGGTTTATGAACCCAATTTAGTTTTTTAGAATCAAAATTTGAAGGGAAATATTTCTGAAATTGTGTCTCCAGGCACTTCAGATGACCATTATAACTCTTACAATTAAGTCTTTGCGAAGGTTATTTTCAATTATAAAATCACCTGTACCTATAAACATTTCTAAAGAATCATTTTCCACCCTATTCTTCCATATGTTAATTTTTTAGTAAAACTTTGAATTTTACCTTTTGACATAAATATATTACAACATTTTCCTTGAGGCAACATGTTTAAGTCATTGAATTTTTTTAAATTATCTGACAAATAATTCATGACATTATGAAAAAAATTAACAAAATCAGATTTCTACTCAGCCAAAAATATAACAATTTCATCTTTCAGTTTCAGTAATCTCCAAACTTTACCCTCTCAAGTACCACCTTACCTCTGCATGTATTCGAGTCCATGTCATCCAAGTCCATGTCTTTCCAAAAATTTGAAAACAAACAACTGCTAAGGACACAGCTTTTCATGAAGTTAATTATTTTGATAGTATCATGAAGCACAATATCTGACTCAACGGACATTTTTTGGCTACAAGTGTCTCCTGATGGATTATATAATGAGTAAAAGTGGTATATTCATTGCCACTAGCTTTAACTTTTGCTGCAAATCCAACATTCTCATCCGTCATTGTTCCAGCAACCCTGTACAAACTCCAATGAATTTTTTCCACTGCAAACCTTCATTTGTGAAAAATTAATTGGCTAAGATATATATCTTCCCCCCATGTGTCCTTCCAAAGGGGAATGAAACAATAATTCCTCATGTATGCTTCCTTCATAAACATATCTTACATAAAGTAACAGCTATACCATGTTAGAAATATCAGTTGTTTCAGCTAACTGAATTGAAAATTTGGGGCTGCCCTAAAGCCTGGTAATAAGCTGCTGGAATTGATCATTATTAATTTCAAAAATTCTTTTGGAAACAGTATCATTCAATAAAGGAATTTTACAAATTTCATCCCCATCATTTTTTCCCCAAACTATTTCTGACATTTTAATAGCATCAGGTAACACACAATCTTCTCCTATCACATATAGGGCTTTTTGGTTTTTGAAATTAAATAAGTTTTGAAAGATACAAGTAAATACTTTTCATTGACAGTAACAAATTTCTTAAAACTTTGTTTTTCATTATTTGGAGATTTTAAAAGTCATTAAAAATATTCCTTTGGCTTATTGCATGTTTGGTGTTAAGATGTTGTTTTAGTTCAGTTAGTTTATGCTATGTAACAAAGCCAAAACTTTGTTACAAATCAAGCAAAGATGTTTTTACCACATCATCATCATCATCATTAGAAGTAAATCCATATTGCAAAAATGATTTGACATATTTTCTTTCTCTTGTCAATTTAGGTATACTACATCCTGGTAGCAAAGACTCTTCAGCATTGTCATCAGTATTTTTACCTCTTCTGTCTAAATTTAGCCACTTATCCATAACTGAAAATACATTTTTGTCCTAAAATAAAAGTAAATATTCCTAATAATTTCTCAAATAAATACTACCTTTAGTTTATGAAATTACTTTTGTGCTTTATTTTAAAAATTGATATTCATAGGTACACATACAGTGTTGATAGTGGAGAAATATTATTAAAGGATTTTTGTCTTTATTTGCTTCAGTTAAACACTTATGTTTCTGTCAAAGAAGGAGATAACAGCAATTTTTAAAATCAAACATTCTAACACAATACAATCCAAAAACATAACAATTTGATATTTACATGCTGAGGAATGATAATAGGAAAATATTAGAAGTCTTTATTTTCCATAATTAAGCTATTGTTTCCATAAGAGCAGAAAACTTGGTGTGTACAGTAAAAATACTGTGATTCATAACATATGATAGTCTTGAATCTGAGCCAAGGTGTTTCTGGTTTGTTGGTGTTGCATGGCCTGAGGGCATGCACAGTGCAAAATGTGCATGTTGTATGTTCAAAGCTAAGGCTGTAGTAATGTTATGTGATGCAACATGAGCAAGTGCTGCCAGAAACACCTCAGATTCATTACACATTTGATTTTGTTTTTGGGCATTGAATGTTCAGAAACCTTTTACTGTTGCCAAATTTTTCATGACCCCCCCACACTCAGTTACACAAACTCCTATGGGGTCATGACTTATGAGTGTTTAATGGAGCTGGTTTGTGGGAAGCCTAGCAGGGGGAAGGATTGAGGATAGTGTTGTTCTCTGCATTGTTTTTGTAACTAGATTTTTATTACTATGATGGACTTGGCTTTCTGGTATCTGAATAAATGTTTTGGTTCTGTCTTCCATGTGGAAAGTCTGTTGTATTTCATGATTCAGAACTCTGCCTGGATATTCATGGCCACCATACGTGCTGCGAATATCGCGTTGGCACTACAATCCCCTAAACTAACAATATTTAAGGGAGCAGATAGATGTAATTCTAGCCCAGTCCACCCCTGTCTCTGAGGGAAGCAGAGTGTCCTCTGAGTCCAACCTTCAGTTTCCCCTACTAACAGAAATTATGATCTCCCCCAGAGAAGGGTAGAAGAGGAGGGAGAAAAGAGAAGTCTATTCTGCCTCCCTTTGAGCGACATAATGACACCTCCATGCTACATGTGGGAGATTGTCCTTGCCATAGCTATTTTCTGAAAACTCCTCAGAAATACTGCACATTTATATCTTTAAAAACACTCATTTTCCCTCTTTCTTAGACAAGAAGCAGACAATGATGTTGGGAGGAAATTGCCTTGTTCATAGTCTGCATTCCCCACCTTCTACTGAAAGCAACTTTCCCTGGACATCTCTTTTGTTCTCCTATCCTTTCAGGATCTGAGTTTTTCCTATGAGAAAAAAAATCAATTGTCTTCAATTCACATGGTAAACCACCCTGTCTCTCAACAAAGATGTGCCTATTTAGGTCAATCACAACAATCAATGAAGAATTAGGGACTGAACATCTATAGAATAAACATCAAGTACTAACAATAAAGCTGGCATTTTGGTTTGCCTCCAAATATTCACATATGTCTTTAGGACTAAATTTTGTCTTGGAGAGGCTTTTTTTTTTCAGGAATAAAAATAAATATTTCAATGCAACATAGGGTTTGACTTTTTTGAACTTTCACATGTAATGATGTAACTTGAGGAGAGTGATATGAAAACATAACCAGTAGGATAGCATCTGTTTTTAAAATAACTTTCACTTGGCATTAACTGTCTATTATCTGTCATTCCTGCATGAAAATTTATTATTGCAATGTGTTTGTAGTATAGCAATTAACCTTTTAATATGCTCTAGTTAGGGCCATTATAGTTGACTAGAAATGTGACACTTTCTAATTGCTACCTCCAAAATTCTGGGAAAAATATTTTTTTCAGCTCTATATCAACAAAACATGCAGAAAACATATACACTTAAAAAAACCCCAATTTACCATGTGTCAGTTTACCTTTTGGATACTCTGGTATTGCCATTTAAAAATAAAAGTCTGAGACTCTTAAATTTAAAAAGTTTCAGCTTAGTATTTTGGACCACATTTTATATCCCTGACTTTGCCCTATTGTTTTTTTGTTTGTTTTGTTTTGTTTTACTTTTAATAACATCAATGTAGCACATCTGGTCATCTTTAATGTGAACATTTCCAGCAATAATCCTATCAACTCACATTTTAATTGTTCATATTATTGACAATTCTCTCCTTCCTTTCTCTCTTCTAACTCCTGCCCTAACCATGAGTTCTTTGGATGTGTTTTTTTTTTAAAACCAGAACTGTGATTTCATTGGCAGAGGAAACTCTCATTGAGGAAGCTCCATCCACCAATACAGGTCAGCAACTCTCCTGAACTTTATAGTCTTAGATAGCTATTCTGGGCAACTGAGAGGTTGTGACTTGCCCAGGGTCACACAACCAATATATGTCAGAGGAGGTACTTGAATCCAGGTCATCCTAACTCTGAGGATAGGATTCTATTGACTAAGTCTATGCTGCCTCTCTGTATCAACAGTTCGGTGTCTAAAAAATCCTTTTTGCCTCAAAGTCAGTCACTTGGCTAGCAAAATAGTAAGGCAAATAGTTAAGCTTCTGTGATGAACAAAAGTAGTGTCGTGTCCACCTGAATCCCACCATGCTAAGAACGCCAATAGGCAAAAATTCCTTTGTAAATTTAAGGGTGAATCATAACTGAAGAGAAAATCATAGAACTGAATTTCTAGGGAGGACAGTGTTAGAGTTGGAATAACTACCATCTTCCCAATTAGACATAAAAGGCTTTTAGAGGAGATGTGATTTCAGGAACTACTTGGATGGAAAAAAAAGGAGTGAGGTGAGAGTTTTAGGCATCAGACTTCTGAGTGGAATAGTAGATAGAATGTTGGACCTGGAGTTGAGGAGGCATGAGATACTGCTATGTGACCACAGGCAAGCTACTTAAATGCTTTCGGCCTTAGCTTACTCATCTATAACATGGGATAACCATAGCATCCACTCCCCAGGGCTGTTGTGAGGAGCAAATGAGATAATAGTTCAAAAGTGCTTTACAAATGTTAGCTGTTGTTATTGTGTGTGGTTTGGGAAAAGGCTTATAAGAGGAAGTAAAATGATTAAGAAAAAGAGACATCTTTGATCAAATGGACTCCTTTAATTATTGTAAAAGTATTTGGTCACTTGCACTTCTTTCCTTCCTTTGAACAGGGAATTTTTTTTGTCATTTCCATAACAAATTCTGACAACTCCATGGCAAATATTCTCCCAGAACTCCCTCTTCCTCTATATCCCTCTTCCCTAGCCTTTTTCTTTGATTGATTCCCTCTTTCTTTATCCCTCCCTCTCTTGTGAAAAATTTTACTTTTCTATCCTCTGTTGCTGCAGAAAGCTGCTGATTGGGTATCCTAAGTAGTCCTGAAAAATTATTAAAGCCAGATTGGTGCTGTAAGAAACAGAAGCAGTCTTCCTTAGAAGACTTATAAATCTTTTTCTTTTCAATTTGGCTATTCAAATTATTTGACTTCCAGTCTGTGGTTCCAAATGGGGGATGAGATTCTCTCTGGACTTCTTAGGAACTCAGACTGAGAAATTCCCCAACAATTTATTAGTACAGAAAACTCCCAAAGAGGAAACTCTATCAATATGGGTCTTCAATTGTTCTGCAACTTAGGATCATAGATCTAAAGTTAGAAGGGACACCGGGAGTCATCTAGTTCAACCACTTTAACTTTAAAAAAAGCTTTATTAATGTATTTTGTCTTTGTATCACAAGAGAGATGGAGGGGCACTGCCCCTTCTCCCTCTTCTTTGAATTTTTCCTTAAAACAAAGAAGCAAGAACCTCTGTTTAGGTAACCATACCTGATAATGTATATAATATTCTGCCCTAGTAGTTCCCTATTAACTACTATGATGAGGTAATGCAAGGTAATTTCTTCACAACCACCCTGGGATTTATATACTGAATGCATTCATTTAATGTTTTATCAGGCCATGTTTTTTTTTCTGGATAGTAGGTCAGACTTAAGAGTAAGAGGAACTGAATTCAGATTCTATCTTATTTAGAGTGTCTGTGGACAAGTTATTTCACCTTTCGAAATGTCAACTTCTTTGTTTATAAAATGGGAATGATGATAACTTAAATGAGAATGTATATAAAGGCCTTTGCAAGCTTTAAATACCAATTCTTATAAATTCTTGCACTACTTTTCTCACAGAGTTGTTGTAAGGAAGCAATTTTTGAACTTTATAAGGTATTTTTTTTTCTTCTTGTTCTTTTTTCTTTCTTCCTTCCAACTGACAAGTGAGGGGATTGGGAAGGGCTTTGTGTAGGAGGTGGCACTGGAGTTGAGTTTAGAAGGGACTTAGGAATTCTAAGAGGCAGAGGTGAAGTGGGAGATGGACTAAATGTATAAGAGGAAATGATGGTGACCACTCCAAAGTAAATTGCTATGCTAATGTTACCCAATTTAGCAAGAGAAATTAGGTAAGAGAGTGGTGATGGAGGGAAGAATTTGATAATATTTTTTAAAATATTAATTTATTTATTTTTAGTTTTTAGCATTTCACTTCCATAAAATTTTGAGGTTCAAATTTTCTCCTCCTCCCTCTCCTGCATATGTATATGTACAGTTTTATAGCCCTTTAGGTGTAGTTCCAAATTACTCTTTAGAATGGTTGATCAGTTCAAAATTCTACCAATAACGTATTAGTGTCCCCATTTTCCCACATCTTCTCCAACATTTATCATTTTTCTCTTTTGTCATGTTAGCCACTCTGATAGGTGTGATGTGTGATACCCCAGAGTTGTTTTGATTTGCATTTTTCTAATCAATAGTGATTTCAAGCATTTTTTTCATGTAACAATAAGTAGCTTTTATTTCTTCATCTGAAAACTGCCTGTTCATATCCTTTGACCATTTATCAATTGGAGAATGACTTGTATTCTTATAAATTTGACTCAGTTCTCTATATATTTGAGAAATGAGGCCTTTATCAGGGATACATGCTATAAAAATTGTTTCCCAGCTTTCTGCTTCCCTTCTAATCTTGGTTGCATTGACTTTGTACAAAAACTTTTCAATTTAGTGTAATCAAAATTATCCATTTTGCATTTCATAATGTTTTCTATCTCTTGTTTGGTCATAAATTCTTCCATTTTCCATAAATTGACAATCTATTCATTGCTCTCCTAGTTTGCTTATAACATCAGCCTTTATGTCTAAATTGTGTACCCATTTTGACTTTAATTTAGTATATGGTGTAAGGTCTATGCCTAGTTTCTGTCACACTATTTTCCAGTTTTCCCAGCAGTTTTTGTTAAATAATGAGCTCTTATACCAGAAGCTGGAGTCTTTGGGTTTATCAAAAAGTATATTAGTATAGTCATTGACTACTGTGTCTTGTGTACCTAATCTATTCCACTGATTCACCACTCTCTTAGCCAGAACCAAGTTGTTTTGATGATTGCTGCTTTATAATACATTTCAAGTTGATAATATTTTTTTAAAAATCAGCTCTTTCCTTGCCATATTTAATGAGTTGGCATATGACTATTATTTGAAATGCCTCATAAATAAGTGCTACACAAAATTGGGTTGACAAGGAAATGTTAAAGATATACAGGTGGATTTCTTTGTCTTTCCTCTTCTTGGCCAAATTGCCATTATAGTTATATATAGTTCCCTGTATTTAACAAAAATAGTTACATGAGAAATTTTAGCAAACACTCTGAGATAGTGTAGAAACAGTGATAAAAGAACACATTTTTATGTATATTTGGCAGTAGTCATCTCTAATAAAGATGTCTGGATTAATCCACTAAGACCATTTTTTATGGGAGCCATCTGACTCCCTATTCAAACCCTCAAAGCTCATGTCATATGTTTTTCCAATTCCAATTTATGCTCATTTGCCATGTCTAAAGTATGGAAAAATCTCTTCTGTTGAGAGAAAAATCCTCTGGAAAATGGTATTTTCTTCCAAATGTTATCTAACTTTTGCTAAGTATCTTTTAAAATTAAGATCTACTTGGGAATGTTGATGAGACCAAACACTCAAAATACCAAGACTGAATTCATTATATAATCATAGATTTAAAGACAGTATTAATAATAGCTAATATTTATATAGCACTTACTATGTTCCAGGCATTATGTTAAGTGATTTACAGTACTTATCTACTTTGTTCCTCACAATAACCCTGGGAGGTTTTTTTATAGATAAGAAAACTGAGACAAACAGGAATTAAGTGATTTGCTTTGGGTCATATAGCTATTAAGTGTCCAAGGCTGAATTTGACTCTAGTCTTCCTGACTACAAGCCAAGTGCTCTAACCACTGTGTCACCTAGGGTAAGTGAAATATGGAGAAGAGAAGTGATTTATTCAAGTGCACACAGGTAGTAGTGACACGATTGACATTAGAACTCAGCTCTTCAGTGTCTGTGGCTGTGTTTGAACTCAGGTCTTCCTGATTCTAGGACCAACATCCTATCCACTGTGCCCTTGAGCTGCCTCTGTGCTTCAAATAGTCACTGACATGTAGGTTTTGTAAAGGATAAAAATGAAATGAGCAAGGAAAACAAAGGTTCCACCTTCCAAGCATATTGATTTATTAAGCAATGCATTCCAATTGCCCCTTTCTCAGCTTTGGCACTGGATCCCCAATACATGAGGAGATAGCTTTTATACATTAAAAATAATTAATCAAATGAGACTAATTAATTGAAACTAAACCATTAACCAGGATACAAAAGTAGCTAATCTGATTTCCAGTGGAAGGAAAGATTAGGGACTTTCCAAGTTGAGAGGGGGAAAGTGAAATCAGAAAAAGAGATGTCCCACTCCCTTCAGGTGGGCCATGGAAACAATGACTGATTGATAAGTATGGGGCCAGATAAGAATATGGCTTCCTTGAGATGTACAATTGTGAGAAAACTCCTTGCATCAATCTTTGGATCTAACTGACTTTCTGATCAATATAACCTAGTTCGTTAGGATCCCTAAGCAATAGGTAAAGGTTATATGTTATAAAAGTGAGACTACACCTGACAGTTTACCATGCAAAAACCAAAAACTCAAGCAAACACACTGCTATGTATTTTATATACACATATATTTGTATTGAGAAAGAGGACTATGCAAGTATAAGATATTAGCACATTGAAGTGGTGCCAAAAATGGAATCAAAAGGCTGAATGATAAGTACCATCTGTATCTGTTAGATTTAGCTTGCATTATTTTGATAAGCTAACAGCTCCCAATGAAGACTGCATTGCAGGTTAGACACAGAAGCCTTTAGAAGACCTAGGAGAACAGAACTGTCTCTGCAGAAATGCAACCTACTGTCAACTTTGTACATGACACAAGAATATATCCTGAATATGCTGGACATGTGTGGAAATGACGTGAATGAGTAGATCTCTTTTTTGACTATAGAAAAAGAAAAGTAAGGTATGGCATGATACTACTCTAGAGGGTAAAAGGACCAAAGAAAGACTGAGATTAATATATGAAGATATAAAAAATAGAATGGAAGATGGAAAAAAGGAAAAACAAATGCCAATATGTAGAATCATAGAGTCATGGAGCAAGAAGGGACTTCCAGAGGTCATCTCTTCTATTTCCTTTCCAAAACTGATGAAAATGTTGATTTCATGCAATTTCTGAACTGGAAAGTCAAATTGTAAAAATGTCATGATTTATAGATAGTTGGAAAGCATAGAAATTAACTAGTCTCAGCATGAAGCAAAATGAGTATCTAAGGATCAAAATCTTCTTAAAGTATCTTCTTAAATTTACTCCAACCTCATAAAACCTTAAATTTACCATAACCTCATAAAACACGGAATTTTTTATATATAGTAAGTTGGCTAATCTCAACACTAGTTGTAATTTGGACATTAGTCATAGCATGTCCATATAGCTGGATTCAGAGAATCATAGTGTTGAGGGCCAGGGTGGAGTGCAGTTGACAAGATCAGGATAGACCTTGGGGGTGGGGTGGGGTAGGGAACTGTTCTTTGAAACTGTGCTCATTTTCATCCCGAATGGCTCTCCATGCCCCGCAGATGTTGCTGTCTCCGGGGAAACAAACAAGAGAATTACAGAAAACAAGGGATATGTAAAATAGATGCCCTCTAGGCTCACAGTCTTTAAGATAAGTCTGATTTCAGGAGACAAGCCGTAGGCTTGCAGTTGCTCTCTATAAATACCCGGATCCTCAGATCAATAAACCGAGTTAGTCTTTCTTCTCCTGCCTCCCATGTCTTTCTTCTTCACCGCATCCCCGAGCTGTGTAGGGACACAGGCGGTCCACTATATCATGGAAAGTTAGAATTGAAAGGCACATTACAGATGATCTAATGAAGTGTTTCCTAATCCAAATTATAGGGTAAATGTTAAAATATCTGAATTCTCTACTTTGGACTGGTCTGCCCTCTAAAGATTCAGCATGAGAACTCTCAGAGGCAGCTACATGGCATGGTGGATAGTAGGGTGCTGGACCTAGAGTCAGGATGTAGAAATGTAGAATTCAGTTTCAGCTTCAGACACATACTAACTATGTGACCCTGGGCAAGTTACTTAATCTCAGTTTCCTTAACGTTAAGATGGGCCCAGTAATAGTGTCTGCCTCCCAGAGTTGTGAGGATTAAAAGAGATATTTGTCAAGTGCTTAAAACATTACTTGAGACAGAGAGAGTTCTTCCCTCTGTTCTCTGAGAACAGAAAGTAAAAATGAAGATGACCTTGGGAATTGCTGAAGCAGGGACAGGGGATTTAAAAGTTAGGTTAATAGGTTTTAATAAGGCAAAACTTGTAGTTAAAGTTTGGCAGGCCATTAAAAAAATCTGTCATAGAGCAGACCTGGTCTCATGACTTGGTGATTGGAAAATCCATTTTGCAAATGAGAGGACTGAGGCAAAAAAGATATTAAGTTACTTTCTCAAAGTCACATAGCTGACCTTAATGGGGAAACTAGAACCAAAATCCAGGGTCTCTGACCTCTGGATCTGATGTCTTTCTACTATATGACACTATCTCTGGTAATGAAATGTCCTTCATGGGTGTGCTGGAACCAGCTCAAACCCAACTCACAAAAGTCAGTTGATAAGTTTTTGGTGTGAGCACCTCAGAAACCAGCAGATGCTCCAAGCAGGGCTTGGTTCATTGTTTTGTTGATTGTCTACAGCAGAGGTAGGGAAACCTGCAGTCTTGAGGCCGCATGTAGTTCTTGCGTGTGGGCTTTTTGACTGAGTACAAATTTTACGTGACAAATCCTTTCATTAAGGGGATTTGTTCTATGAAGTTTGGATTCAGTCAGAGGGACACACTTGAGGACCTAGAGGGCCACATATGGCCTTGAGGCCACAGGCTTCCCACCCCTGGTCTAGACTTAAGAAACTGATGTAGAATATGTTAATAATGCAGATTAAATTTAAAAGCATATTGTACTTTTTTTCTTCAAATTGTTAAACTTTTTCCTGTACATCCCTGGATAACTGCAGGCTTATCCTGTTTATTCATGGCAAAAAAACAAGGTGCTAGAACTTAAGCTTCACTTTTGGTGGCTCTGTTACTTCCTTAATAAAGCCTCTTTCCTTCCCTATCCTCCCACCCCCAACACTCCTACCTCAAATGTTGGTGGGGAGGGAAAAGTAGGAAAGATTGGAAAACTTAGCGATAGCTAGTTATAAAATGGAGGGAGAGACATTTGGCTTGTGACAAAGAAATCCTTACAGTTACTTATGTACAAGAGCCATGTCCCCAGTTAGTTCTTGGCGTCCAATAAGGCTTGCTTCCATTAGCAGATAGTCATAGGAGGTTAAGAAGAGGGAAAAACAAAAAGTACTTTGTGATAGTATAAGTATGAATACAGAATCTGGGGGGTCATGGGACGAACGTAGATGGTCCTCTGCAATCACAATTCACTTCTCCTGTTCATGACATCTGACTCTTAAATTACTACTGGTTTTTCAATAGCAACCTGGTAATAACAATGATGATGCTGGAATGAACTGAGGATCACAGACATAGAAGAACGTAGATGGAGAGCTGGAAAGATCTGAGACGCCATCTAGTTCAACCCTGTCACCTTACAAATGAAGGAGAAAAGAAAGGCCCAATGAGCTTAAATAAACTGCCTGAGATTGTACAGGCAGTTGAAAGAAGCAGAGTTGACACTTGGTGCCTTTGACTCCATATCTATTCTGAATTCTACTATACAGTGAGTAAACAGATTTTACCTCACTGAAGAATTTCCAGTGTTTTTTGAAACTTTAAGTGCACTGAAGGCAGAAGGAGGGAGGAAGCAAAAATAGCTTCAGGCATCCTTGTTGGAAAAGAACAAGAGGAGGAATCTTTCCTACCCTCCTTTTTGGAAAATCACAACATTTCATGGAGGCTGGAAATATTTCTGCAAAGGACGTTGAAACTGGAGCAGAAGGGACGGTTTTACCCTTTTCATCTTTCTCTTCTATATGGTACTTTTCACGTCATGCTCATTTGTTTCCAGAATGTTTTCCTGTTGGAAACCAAGGTCTGGCAGGGGCCTCACTTCAACTCACCTCTGTGCCAGCTGAGTGGAGACAGAAACCAGAGCAGGAGTTTTGAAAGATTTCAAGTTAAGTTGGGATTGAGTGTGCAAAACAAAACCTTGAAATGGGAGCTTATTAGAAGTATTATGGCCCCTTTCCCCCAAGATGGCGCCGAAAGCGAAGAAGGAAGCTGTTGTCCCCCCCAAGACAGAAGCCAAATCCAAGGCCTTGAAGGCCAAGAAGGCTGTGTTGAAGGGTGTCCACAGCCACAAAAAGAAGAAGATTCGAACATCCCCCACCTTCCGACGATCCAAGACACTGAGACTCAGAAGGCAGCCCAAATACCCTCGGAAAAGTGCCCCTCGGAGAAACAAGCTTGATCACTATGCCATCATTAAGTTCCCCCTGACCACTGAGTCTGCTATGAAGAAGATTGAGGACAACAACACCCTAGTTTTCATCGTGGACGTCAAGGCCAACAAGCATCAGATCAAGCAGGCGGTAAAGAAGCTGTACGACATCGACGTGGCCAAGGTCAACACGCTGATCCGGCCCGATGGAGAGAAGAAAGCTTATGTCCGTCTTGCTCCAGACTATGATGCTTTGGATGTTGCCAACAAAATTGGAATCATCTAAAAACTATCCAGCTGTCTCACTGCACCTACAATAAAGTTTTTCCTGATAAAAAAAAAAAAAAAAAGAAGTATTATGGAGTACAGGAACAGATTGATCAGAGCAGCTTGCTCTTGACAGCAAATGTGAATCAAACACAGGTGACTTTTTTCCCCTTGAAATTCACCACAGCCTCCATGAACTATTTGTGCTTGTTCTAGACTCAGTATGTTGTGATCATTTAGTCTAAGATGAATACCACTCAGTATACAAAATTCCAAAACGTTATATTTGTGGTTATGCTGATTTAATAAGGGTTGTTTTCTGGTCCATGTTCTTGTAAGTCTTTTCTTTATACCAGTTGCTTAGGTAGGAAGAGACAGAGAGGCAGAGACACACACAGAGAAACCATTTCTTTATCCCTTTGTGTCTGTCTAGGTCTGTGTCTGTGTCTCTGTCTCTCTATATCTCTGCCTCTGTCTCTCTTTCCTTCTATGGAGGGAGGGAGAGGGAGGGAAGAAGGGAAAGAAGAGAGAAAAGGAGAGAGAGAAGAGAAAGAGAGAGAGGGAGAGACAGCTAGTGTCCTCCAGGTAGACATGAAGCCATGAGCATATCACTCTCTGCTGCTTTTCTCCCTGTTGCATTTATTCCTTTCTGACTTAGGTATTGGAAGCAAAATGAATGGATTAATCTGCAACTTTCTCAACTTTGGGAGAGTGCCAGGAGTCCAGAAACTGGACAGAGTTCACTAGCAGTCAAATCCTGGTGAAGAGTGAAGCTTTGAGCAACCTTTTTGACTTAGCTCAACAATGGGTGGAAGGGAACTAGGAGAGAATACTACATTTGGAAGTGCACTTGGTGGATGAAATGTTTGTTTGAGTCATAAGTTTGAGCCCACTTTCCCCAGTGACCAAAATGACATAGAGAAGAGCATCCCCTTGGTTTGGGAGCATATGTTTGTAACTTCTGGTCCCTCTGTTACATGTGAAAAATAAAACACAGAAGAAGTGAACAGTGTAAACACTTTAGGCAAAAAAGTATAATTGAGTAGATAAACTATGGCTTGCTACCAGTAAGGGAACACCCAGGTTTGGTGGACGTATTACTCTTCCCCATTATGGTATATTTTTCCAAGAATCATAGTATTTAGAGCTGGAAGGGAAGTTAGAGGTCATCTAGTCCAAATTTATTGTTTTGTAGATGAAGAAACTGAGATTCATAGTGACTTGCATAATGTCATACAGGTAGTAAGTAGAAATGGGATTTGAATACAGGTCATTTAATTTCAAATCTGATGTTCTTTCTGCTACATCATAAAGCCCTTTGAGTCAATGTAATAAATATTTATGAGCAGTTACTATGAAGAGTTATTTTCTTCCTTCCTTTACTTCCTCCTTTTCACCATTTTCTTCAAATAATTACAGAATTTTGGAGCTGGGAAAGGTCTCAGTGGCTATGTAATCTAAAATGAAAAAAAAACATTCCCAATATATCATATCCAGTAAAGGGTTTTCTACCCTTTGTATGAAAATTATCAGTGAAAAGGAACTTGCTACCTCCCAAGGAAGAGCATTTTATTTTTGGATCACTCTAATTGGAATTTTTTCCTTTATATTAAGCCTAAATGTATCTATTTTTACCCATTGCTCCTACTTCTGACCCCTGGGACCAAATAGAAATATTTGAAGACAACTACCATCTTTCACCCCCTCATTCTTCCTCCCCTAGGCTTTTCTTCACTAGGCTAAATATCCTCAGTTCCTTCAAGCCATCCTTATATGTAATGGACAAAAGGACCTTTTTCTCTCCCTGATCTTTTCTTCCCTTTTTACATTTTCTCTCCATCCTCTTTTTTTTTTTTTTTTTTTTTTTACCTGCTTACGTCTTAGTCCTCATTCAGGCAGCTTGGTCTATTCACAGATTGTGTTTGTCCTTTGTTTTCAAAGAGGGTGTTACCTCACTCTATGTGAATACCTGAAAAGGCCTTAGCCTAAAAGGTTCAGAGTCTTGTATTGTTTCCTAGGCCATCTCCAGTCATGCTGCTGAATATCTAGTCACTGGATCCAGATAACTCTGGAAGAGAAAGTAAGGTTGGTGATCTTGCATAGCCCTCCCTCACTCAAATCAAAGTCAACTGCAAGTCATGTTACCATCTCCCTAATGTCATGGTCCTCCTCTTTGAAAATGGACAAACCTGCACGTTCCTCACTATGTGCAATAGAGGAAAAACATGAGAGGCTTGATGAGCATATACTGAATGATGCCATATATGAGGGCTTAGAAAGATCTTCAAGACAGTGAAGATGAGAAAGATGACAAACTCCAGAGACTGTGCCACCCACAGTTTCCAAGATTGAAGGGTAGCTTGGTGGAATCGACTAGCTTGCTAGAGACGTCAAGGCTGCTGATTCCATTATTGATTGCAGCCTCAGGGTTAAATGACAGTTTACCTCTGTGAGGCACCTATGCTCCATGACCCTTAAAGATCTCAAACAATGCATAAAACATATATCACTGACCGATTATTTCAGACTGGTGCGCCCTTTACAGTCTCTAATGTCATCCACCAGCCATGAAGGATAGAGTGTCAGAGGTGATGTTGAGACCTTGGTAGTGTCTGTGTCTTAAGACAGTAGTGACTAAAATCCCATCAACCTCTGTCTTGGTTTTCTGAGGGCAGCCAAGGCAGAGAGGTTTATAGCAGTATGGTATATAGTACAGTGCCTTCATACTACCATCTGACACACTATCTAGAAAATAAGATTCAGGTTAAAAATGTTTTAGTCTTAAGAATTTTATTTGTTGTACAATATATGGTACTACTGATTTCATGTGTTATGAAAAGTAAATATTGTCTGAAATCAATTTTATTTTATTGAGATGTTAGCACGAAAGGTCACAGAATTCTAGAAAACTGCTAGTAAGAAAAAAAATGTTTTGTGTGTTACCAGTTTTACTTTGTGTACCACATTTTATAGGTTATTTCATGGTTACTATGTTAGGAAAAGTGTATATTATCAGAATTAATGTTTTATTGTAAAGAACTATATGCAGAAAATTGTATTTTCAGCAATCTTTAGTGAAAGATTATAGTTTTGGATGCTTGTGGGAACCTAACCCCTTATTTCCTGTAAGTTCAATATATTAACATTTGAGTTTTTGACTTTGGTGGAATAATAGCCTCCCCCAAGTTAAGGATTAACTGTGTTTATAATTTAGCAGGAATGCTCTGGAAATGTAATGCCTTAAATCCAAAAAAGAAATGCCTCTAATAATAAGAGTTTCATATCGCACTTCACATACAACAGATTATTTGAGTCTTACCATACTCCTACGTGTTAAGTGATATTATTATCCCCAGTTTACAGATGATGAAAATGAGATTTAGAGAGGTTAAGTGACCTTCCCAAGGTCATATAGGTAAGTAGTGTCTGTGTCAAGATTTGAGTCATAGTTAATTATGCAGGCAGGATTTTAGCATCCTTTAAATCATACCAAATAGGTTGCCAGCTAGGTTGTTGCTTATGCATATACCAAGCCCTGCAAATGACTAGGTCACATTGAAGTGATACTTGCTATCATGAAGCTCAAGCAAACTGGAAAGCTGTAGAGAACCTGGAGTAGGAGAGCTACAGTGGCAGGGATGGTTAACAAATATAAGTATACCAGAAGACTAACTCATTATTTTACATTCCTTTGGGTAAAGCACTTGCAAGTAAGGGTGGATACTCTATGTGACCAGAAGAAAGGGAAGGGAAAGAAAAAGAAAGAGAGAGAGACAGAGAGACAGAGAGAGGAAGGGAGGGAGGGAGAAAAAAAGAGAAGAGAGAAAGAAAGGAAAAAAAAGACAAAGAAACTGTCTTGTCCAACTGGCCAGTTCCAGTTAGGTTCCCAGTGGGGCAACTCATCATGACATCAGGGAGGTGATACTATGGCATGCAAGTGAACTGACTTTAAGTGAGGCAGGGCTGTGCAAAGTCACCAGCCTCATTTTCTCCTCCAGAGTCATCTGAGTCCAGTGGCAAGATACATAGATGAGGATGAGTGGATATGATCCTGAATACAGTGGGAGACTATGGCCTTTTTAAGCTTTGGTCTTTAACATGTCTCAGTTTGAATGAGGCAGTGCCCATTTAGGGATTAAGGCTAGGTAAGAAATGAAGCAAAGAATGGCCTCTTTTACCTAGTCAAAAAAAACCAAAAACTGGGAGGGAAAGACCCTCAGGGTTTCTGGCCAAAACAGAAACAATTTACTATCTACATTCACTCTGAGCCAATCAGGGCCCAAAAAATGACCAAATGGGGCTTGGCCTGGGTCCTAT
Organism: Bettongia penicillata ogilbyi; assembly: GCA_023548195.1. NCBI lineage: Eukaryota > Metazoa > Chordata > Mammalia > Diprotodontia > Potoroidae > Bettongia > Bettongia penicillata. The sequence continues at coordinate 9,589,357 of JAJHZJ010000047.1, read as the reverse complement.
TGTTGGCCAGTCAATGAGAGTCAGAGTGATTTGGGTTTAAGGCATGGTCCTTAAGAAAGAAATCTAGCCCAAGAAACCCCAAGATATCTTGTGAAGTTTCATCAATCAAAATTTATATTCCTTTGGGCAGAGTACCTGCAGATAAGGGTATGATACACTATGTGGACAGAAGGAAGGGAAAAGTAAGGAAAGAGAAAGAAAGAAAGAAAGAAAGAAAGAAAGAAAGAAAGAAAGAAAGAAAGAAAGAAGAAGAAAGAAAGAAAGAAAGAAAGAAAGAAAGAAAGAAAGAAAGAAAGAAAGAAAGAAGAAGGAAGGAAGGAAGGAAGGAAGGAAGGAAGGAATGAATGAGGGAAGGAAGGAAAGGCAGAAAGTATGAAAGAAATGAATAAAAAAACAAGGAAGAAAGAAAAAAAAGAATCCACAAGAAGTTTGGACACAGTCTGATGATTTTTTTTTCATTCATCGCAACTCATGAAGACTTCCTTCCTACTCAGGCATGCCTGTATTTCAGTTTGCATTACTGGAGAGAATATCCACAATAATAAAATCATGCATCCTTGAACTATTGATAACATTCCTCCTCACTGAATGAAAATCTACCTGGTGTTTTCATGTTGTGAGATAATGTCTGAAATGAAGACTGCAGCAATAATTACATAATGCATTAGAAAGAGTGCTGGAGTAGAAATGAGGAGATCAAGATTTGAATCCTGGCTCCATCACATACAAGCTGTATGACCTTGAGTCAGTCATTTCATTTTGAAGTTCCCTTATCTGTATACAGAAGTATATTCTGATAATATACTGGCACTTTAATGCTTCAGTTTTCTTCATTTTACTCTTCTTCTTGGAATGCTTTGGACCTTCAGGTCATGGAATAAACATACACTGATGTTTTGCAAAGAACACTGGGAAGAAGATTGTCGTTCAGTTTCTCAGTAATATCTGACTCTTCCTGACCCCATGGACTATAGCACACCAGGCCCTTCCGATTTCCACTATCTCCCAAGGTCTGTCCAAGCTTTTACTCATTGCTTCCATGACACTGTCTACCCATCTCATCCTTTGTCATCCCCTTGCCCTTTAGCCTTCAATCTTTCCCAGCATCAGTCTTTTCCATTGAGTCCTGTCTTCTCATTAAATGGCCAAAGTATTTAAGCTTCAGCTTTAGTATTGGAGCTTCCAGTGAATTAGCCTGGATTAGTTTATTGACTGATTTGACCTCCTTGCTGTCCAAGAGACTCTCCAAAGTCTTCTCTAGCACAAAAGCATTGATTCTGAGACATTCAACTTTCTTTATAGCCCAGCTCTCAGAGCCATACATGGGAAGAAGATACACAAAGAAAAAAAGACAAGGACTGCCACGGCTGGGACTCTGTGCTAGCCACAGTCAGTCCTTATTGGATAGGCAACCATCTCTTTCTTGTAACTGCAAGACACTAGAACAGCCATAGAGGAACTTCATCCTGCCAAGTTGGAGAGAATCAGGAGACACGCCTGGGTCCTGCTACTGTATAACGCATGCAGAGCAATTAATGCCTCCCAAAGCCATCTGACAACTGCCCAAGCCACTCTGATGAAGGAGTGCTTGTGTTATAGAAGTAGCACAAGAAATGGAAAATGACTGGACTCTCAACTAGGAGTAGAGGAAGACGCTGACTCTAGGAGAGATTGTATCTACTTCAGTTTAAGCGCATCCCCGTATATGTGTACTTTCTTATTTATAAATTCATAAAATAGCCCCATGTGATTAACAGTTATACGTATAAAATATACAAAAATGGAAAAGGATGAGATCAAGATGAAATAGTATTTGATCACAGAGCCAATAGGGAGCAGAGATGAGGCATGGTCAGACATGTGCTTTAGAAAGTTGCTTCAGTTTCTGTTTGGGGGTGGATTGGAAGAGGGAGAAATTTGGCAAGGAGAACAATTAGGCAGCTTTTGAAACAGTCCTGGCAAGAGGCATGGAGATCCCAAACTAGGGTGGTGCCTATGTGAGTAGAGATGAATGGACACATGTGTAAGAGATTTTATGGAGGGAGAAGTGATGATATTTGGTAACTAAATGGATAAATAGGGTGAGGGAGTCAAATGAGACAGAGGTGGTGAGCCTGGGTGATTGACAATATTAAGGAAGCTTAGAAGGGAGGATGAGTTTTGGAATAGAGATAAGGTAATGAGATTTATGATACAGTCATAATCCATCTATTCTGGTCATCCTGTGTGACTCACTCTTTCAACTGAAAGGAGCAAGGAATGAGTCCTGGAGCTCTTTGCCCTTGACGAAAGAAACCTCCTTCTCAGGTTCTACATAGGAGTGAGGAATCTGTGGTCTCAAGGCAGCCTCAAGTGTAGCCCTTTGACTGAATCAAGACTTCACAGAACAAATCCTTTTATTAAGACTCCAGTTACAAAAAGAGCTTACCTAGAAGAGGGAGAGGGAGCAATTACAAAATGTTGGGAGATAAGGGGGGTATAGTTGTGTTGGAAACAAACCTTTCAACTGGCCACCATAGGGAGGGTGGGATGTGACCCATTTTCCTACCCTGTGATTGGTTGATGGAACACCTCTTATGTTGAGGCATCAGACTACTCTCCCTTCCCCAGGTCACAATGGCCCCCAGTTTGGAGACCTCTACTCTCTACCAATGAAACAACAGGTGAGTTAATTTGACTTTGTAAAAATGCATATGCATTTAAACAGACTTTACTTTTAACTAGAATAGCCTAATTTCCTTCCGATTATTATTGAAAACCATGTATTTGACTTCTGAGCTGATCAGTATATTTTGGATGACATCAAAAATTGCAAAAGACTGAACTGATCCTCTCCCCTTGGCTTCGTGAGGCAGTGAGTTATCCTGTGTTGCTGATGTTTCCCCAAGGGTGCATCACCATTTTGAGTCTGAAACAGCCCTTGCCAATGTTTATAGATCTCTACCTGCCCTAAATTCCAGGCTTGAATTTCTCATGTCCTGAAGCAATCAAAGCTTGGGAGCCCATTGCAGGGAATTCTCTCTATGTTAGAACACCTTGCAATATTTTTTTCCCCAAACTATCACTAAGGAGGATAGGGACATCGGGTTAGTGGTTTGAGGAAGAAAGCCAGGAAAGTGATGGAACAGAGGCATTCTTAGGAATCAACATTATAATTTCTTTCTTCCCTCTGAGCTAATCACTCCTTACATCCTTCTTTGTTTTTTTCCCTTGCCTTACCTGACACAACATACCTTTAAATTTTTTTTCATAACTCAGTCTGCCAACAAACATGTGTTGAGTGTATCCCATGTGTCAGGCATGTTGCTCTGTACTGAAAAGGATTTGGTAGGAAGACCATTATCATGTATATCCTTCTGTACAATTGCCTCATTTACTGAAGATATTACAATGGTCCCCCCTCCTACCCTAACCACAGCTCCCAGTGAATTGCTTCCATCATCTCTGTTTATTCTTGTTCCAAAATTCTCACTACCCACGCCTGCCTGCCAGACTTTACCTCTCCCACATATTCTGATTCTTCTCAGTGGCACCTGAACTAAGAAAAAGGGAACACAGGAACATTGAATTTTAGAATTCAAAGGGACCTTGTAGATCTAGACTTATATTGTCATTTTAAAGAAGGAGAAACTGAGACAAAAACGTGCAGTATTTCATGGGGAAAAATAGTAAGGCTATGTATTCCTACTATTAACATTTTTTATATTGATCAGGCTTTTAGATGCTGGATTAATGAATTAATTGTTAAAATATTACACAATTTTGCATATTTTTAGAATACACTGCATTCATTACTTGTGATATGATAAAAATAACAAATATACAAAAACAAAAAAAAATAATAAATACAACAAAAATAAACTTTGTTATGTTTTAACTTTATCAGATTTTTTTTTAAAATAGCCAGCAAGTGGCAACAATAAATATTGTCATGGAAAATATTATCTCTTTTCCCCTTCAACATAAATGAAAACAATAATAATAAACTTTTTATATGGTGTTATAAACTTTGCAAAGTACTTTACATACATTATCTCATTTGAACATCCTAAAATCTCAGGTCAGTAGGTAATACAGGTATTATTTTTCCCATTTTACAGATGAAGAAAGCAAATATCAGAGAGGTTAACTCACATCCCAACAATGAGATAAATATCCTCCTCTTTTCTTTTCTATCCTCCACTTCTGTTTTGCTTCTCTGGACCTCCATTTCTCTCTTCTACTTTTTCCTTCTGTCCTGTTTTTCCCTGACCCTCCCTTCCTTTCCTCTCCTCTCCTCACCTTTTCTTTTCCTCTTCCACTCCCCTCTTCTGCTCCCTCCCCTCCTTCACTCCCTCCCTTCTCCTATTCTCTTTCCACTTCTTTGGATCTAGTCCAATACCTTATAAATTTTAGCAGCACTCCTACGAGGCATGTATGGGCAATTACTGTTAACTCCATTCCACAGATAATAGGGAATAGGAAAACACATTCAAAAAGATCCCCAAAGATTATAACATACCCAGAAATAGTGTTTCATAAATGGTTCATCTTAGACAAAATTGTGTAGTGGATAGCTTTGTCTTTCATGAAGCCCTCTTCCCTTCCTGTATTCTTTCTCTATTTCCAACACTTTCCTGTCCTACTCCAGTGTTGACTTCCCCAGACCTTCTCTTCAATTAGGAAATGTTTGATACATTAATCTATTTATGGATGAAAATGTCAGGCATGTAATATGTTATTTCTCCCAGTACTATTTTTGTTTTTAAAAGAATATAAATAGGAGGAGCCAAGATGGAGGAGTAGAAAGACTCACTATATGCTAGCTCTGAACCCACAGCCCATAAATTTCCTGTAAAAAAAAACTCCCCACAAATTCTGGAGCAGAGCAAGCGTGCACCAACACAGTGGAGGAGATTTCCGTTCCAGAGAGCCCTGGAAAGCTGTCCCCAGGGGTTCGTCGCACTCCAGACACAGAGCCCAGCCCTGCACTGCCCTGGCCCAGTGGCCCCAGAGGAGCAGATCCAAGCAGGCTGCAGGGATGGAATCTCCGGCGGCCGCAAAGGTCCCTCTGCCCACAGGTGCTTCAAGTCAGTGAAAGGGACTTCTGGGCTGGCCAAGAGGTGAGCAGGGTGGCTTTGTGACTCGGCCCCCTCGGGAGGCAGCGGCAGATGCAGCGGCAGAAGCAGTGGCGGCCTGGGACTCCCAGAGCAGACAGGAGCTCAGGGCCATTACCGAAGGTCTCCACATAAACACCCTGAGGAAACTGAGCCTGAGAGGTGGCCCTGCCCCCACCCGAGCACCAGAACTTAAGCTCACATTGAATAGCAGCCACGTCCACCACGGAAAGCCCTGAGGCTGGGGAGCAGCATTTGAATCTCAGACCCCAAGCACTACCTGGGCAGATCTAGGCGGGGGTGGACAGGAATCTCAGAACTCAAGTAATTGGCTGGGAAAATGCCCAGAAAAGGGAAGAAAAATAAGACCATAGAGAGCTACTTTCTTGGGGAAGAGATGTTTCTTCCTCCCTTCATTTCTGATGAGGAAGTACAATGCTTGCCATCAGGGAAAGATGTGGAGGTCGGGGCCTCTCTATCCCAGACATCCGAGGTGGATGTCCGGTGGGCTCAGGCCATGGAAGAGCTCAGAAAGGATTTTGAAAATCAAGTTAGACAGGTGGAGGAAAAACTGGGAAGAGAAATGACAGAGATGCAAGAAAAGCATGAAAAACAGGTCAATACTTTGCTAAAGGAGACCCAAAAAAATGCTGAAGAAAATAACACCTTGAAAAATAGGCTCACTCAATTGGCAAAAGAGGTTCAAAAAGCCAATGAGGAGAAGAATGCTTTCAAATGCAAAATTAGCCAAATGGAAAAAGAGGTTCAAAAGCTCACTGAATTTAATAGTTCTCTCAAGATTAGAATGAAACAGATGGAGGCTAATGACTTTCTGAGAAACCAAGAAATCACAAAACAAAACCAAAAGAATGAAAAAATGGAAGAGAATGTGAAATATCTCATGGGAAAAACAACTGACCTGGAAAATAGATCCAGGAGAGACAATTTAAAAATTATGGGACTACCTGAAAGCCATGATCAAAAAAAGAGCCTAGACATCATCTTTTATGAAATTATCAAGGAAAACTGCCCTGATATTTTTAGAACCAGAGGGCAAAATAAATATTGAAGGAATCCATCGATCACCGCCTGAAAGAGATCCAAAAGGAGAAACTCCTAGGAACATTGTGGCCAAATTCCAGAATTCCCAGGTCAAGGAGAAAATATTGCAAGCAGCTAGAAAGAAACAATTCCAGTATTGTGGAAATGCAATCAGGATAACACAAGATCTAGCAGCTTCTCCATTAAGGGATCGAAGGGCGTGGAATAGGATATTCCAGAAGTCAAAGGAACTAGGACTGAAACCAAGAATCACCTACCCAGCAAAACTGAGTATAATACTTAAGGGAAAAAAATGGTTTTTCAATGAAATAGAGGACTTTCAAGCATTCTTGATGAAAAGACCAGAGCTGAAAAGAAAATTTGACTTTCAAACACAAGAATGAGAAGAAGCATGAAAAAGTAAACAGCAAAGACAAGTCTTAAGGGACTTACCAAAGTTGAACTGTTTACATTCCTACATGGAAAGACAATATTTGTAACTCTTAAACTTTCCAGTATCTGGGTAGTTGGTGGGACCACACACACACACACATACACACACACACGTATACATGTGCGTGCACACATATACAAAGAGAGCACAGAGTGAATTGAATAGGATGGGACCATATCTTAAAAGAAATTAAGGTAAATGGTAAGAGAGAAATGTAGTGGGAGGAGAGAGGGTGAAATGGAATGGGGTAAATTATCTCTCATTCAGGAGGCAAGCAGGAGACTTTTTACTGGAGGGAAAAAGAAGAGAGCTGAGAAAAAAAAATGAAGTTTACCATCATTACATTCAACTAAAGGAAGGAATAAAATGCTCACTCATTTTGGTATGAAAACCTATCTTACAATACAGGGAAGTGGGGGAGAAGGAGATAAGCAGGGTGGGGGGGATGATGGAAGGGAGGGCAATGGGAGGAGGGAGCAATTTAAAGTCAACACTCTTGGGGAGGGACAGGATCAAAAGAGAGAATAGAAACAATGGAGGGCAGGATAGGATGGAGGGAAATATAGTTAGTCTTACGCAACACGACTATTATCGAAGTCATTTGCAAAACTACACAGATATGGCCTATATTTAATTGCCTGCCTTCCCAAAGGGAATGAGTGTGGAGGGAGGGATGGGGAGAATTTGGAACTTAAAGTTTTAGGAACATCTGTTTAGTATTGTTCTTGCTCCTAGAAAATAAGAAATACAGTTAATGGGAAATAGAAAGTCATCTGGCCCTACAGGACAAAAGAGAAGATAGGGACAAGAGAAGGGAGGGATGATAGAAGAGAGGGCAGATTGGTGACAGGGAAAATTAGAATGCTTGGTGTATTGGGATGGGGGGAGGGGAGAAATGGGGAGAAAATTTGGAACCCAAAATTTTGTGAAAATGAATGTAAAAAGTTAAATAAATAAATTTAATTAAAAAAAGAATATAAAGAGATTTGTCTCTCATTCAAAACAGAGGATTTTATTATAAATGATGGAATCTCAGACTTCACAGGGTAGGAAGTTTGTGAAAGCTTTTCCAGGCACTCCTCAGGTAGGATTTCCTAGCCTGCACATTGTCTTTGCCCCAGTATACTAACCTACTATTTCTATTTTGTCTAGGCTACAATGTCTTGAACTTTGGGTAAGCAGCAAAAAATGTTGAAATATCACTAAAATTAACCAAGTAAAAGTGTAACCTGGAAGCAGCAATACACAGTTTTTTCCTTTCTCTTACTCCCCTTCTCTCTCTTTAACATTCAAAAGTTATTATTCATGCATACATGTTATGTATGCCAGAGAGGAGGTATGACATAATGAATGACTTTAGAGCCAGGAAGATCTGGTTTCAACTTATATTTCTGACTCATACTGGCCCTCTGACCCTGGTCAAGTCGCTTCACTTTGCTCTAGGCCCAGGAAACTGTATAAGACTACATGTTTTCAGTTGCAGATCACCCTTTGCCTTGGGCTGTTATCTGTTTCATGACTGCCAGTGTCCTGCTTGGAAGAAATAAATTTTTCCTAGGGTTCATCTACTGCTTCTGGTGGTTGATTGTTGTCTTTCCAATTAACTGGCTTTTGGGGCAGTAATTTTCCTTCTTGTTCTAGAAATATACAACTGACCCATTCATGTTAAATTAAGAACCCCAAGCTTAAGCATATTCTGGTTTTGTGTTTTTATGTTCCTGTGGTTGGTCAGCATTCTGAAATCAGAATAATGCATATCCACTCTCTAATTGCCAGACCAGCATCTCAGTGCTGTAGAGAAAGACGGGATCTACATAAAGAAAAGTTAACTTGACTTATTAGCTACACGAGTATGGTAACTATGGGATTTTTCAAATTCCAGAAGACTAGGCAAACAGTTCAATCAAAGAGGCATTACATGCAGCAAAAAAGGCAGAACTATCTGTGTTTGTCGTGTTGCATGATTTCACACACCTCCACCCTCTCTGCTCTGCCATAAAAGCAAGCTCAGTCACCATGAAGCACGTGGGAAGGGCAGGAGGAGGCCAAGGTGTATCACAACCTTATTGTCTCTGTTTTTATGACCGTATATAGTAAAGGGCATAGTTTTTAATGGGCTAAGGATCCACAGTTTTATAGAACGTGGATTATGATGGTGCTACTTCT